>PVKV010035974.1:0-16103 GCA_004027835.1 Alouatta palliata
TTCTTTCACTTCTATTCCAGTGCTGTTTCTTTTCCCTAAGTGCACGCCAGGCTCCTCATGCACCAACCCCCATGTTCTCTGACTAAGGCATAGAAAACTCCTATAAGAAAGTGGAGGCCAGGTGTGGTGGTTCACGCCTGTAATCCCAGTGCTTTGCGAGGCTGAGGCGGGCGGATCACCTGAGGTCAGGAGTTCAAGACCAGCCTGACCAACATGGAGGAACCCCCGTCTCTACTAAAAATACAAAATTAGCTGGGCATGCTGGTGCGTGCCTGTAGTCCCAGCTACTTGGGAGGCTGAGGCAGAAGAATCACTTGAACCTGGGAGGCAGAGGTTGCAGTGAGCCAAGATTGCACCATTGCACTCCAGCCTGGGCAACAAGAGTGAAGCTCTATCTCAAAAAAAAAAAAAAAAAAAAAAAAGAAAGAAAAGAAGTAGAGATTTCTAGAAGAAAGAAAAATCCTACTCAGATACAGAAATGGAATGTTTTTCAGGATACAGCTTTCTAATTTAAACTTGGTATGAAGCACAACTTCCCCAGACCTCGGTTTTCTGTTTGTGACAAGGCAGGGATAGCCTTTACTCTAAGGTGGCATCCAATTTTGTGAACTTAGGAGACATTGACTGGTATGACATAGGCAAACCCCTCTCTGCTTCAAGCCTGTTTGGGAGTCAGGCCCAGGGCTTTCTTTCATGAACCAGTAGGCATCTCTGTCTCTCTCTCTGAGTTTAACCCAGTTTCCCTCTAGCTTACCAGCCACGGATGGGGCCAGACAATGGTGTGTGTCACCATCGCTTCCTGATGCCCACTCTGAGCCAGACTACATTTGGGGCTCAAAGGGGTTAATTTGCACAAGGCATGCACAATCCACAGGAGCAGAGCCTGGATTTGAACCCACGTTCTCAAACTCCAAAGCCACGATCTTAACCACTATCCTGTGCTGTCTCCCAGGAGGAGAGCGGTTTTCAAACTTTATTTCAGCACTGAAACATTTTAAGTGATGTCTTCCATAAAACCTCAAAAATGGAGCTGCCCTGGGGATCGCAGAGCAGGAAACTGGGTGTGGGCCACTCTGCCTCATCTACAAACCTAGATTGGCTCCCAGGTGCTTTCACAGAACCCTGAGCTGCATGAAGTGGAAAAAGAAATCACTCTCCTCCCCAGCTACACATGACCGTGACAGAACAAAACCCACCTTGCCTGTCCAGAGCCTCCCGGTGATGGTCAGCGGTCAGCCTCCCCAGAGGCCGAAGCCCAAGAGCGTGACTCACAGCTTATGCAGCACTTCCCACGGCCAAAGGGCGTGCAGCCCATCCCTATTTTCATACTTCCTTTGAGGGCCACAGTGACCTTATCAGGAGACGAGCAGTCTCTGCACCTCCTCTGCCTTGACCCAAGCACATTCCAATAGACGTGATAAGGTGGCCGCCTGTGGGTGCCCATGTTGAGCACTACTACTGCCAGCATTGCCAAGTCGCTTTCAGTCGTTATGTGTTATTTCCCTGAAGTTCAGCATGATGGTCAAACAGGAGGGCTCTGCTATGGGGCAGGCCTGGGTTCACATTCAGGCTCTGCCAGTTACTGAGGGGGCTTGGACCAACTATTTAATGACGATTCCATTTTCTCATCTAGAAAATGACATCGAGTAAGTACAACCTTGCACAGTATCCATCACTATAAAGGTTAGATTAGCTATTATTATTACTATTATAAGCTAATGAAATATATTCTTCTAGTAACAATAAAATGAAGATGCCAGGCATGGTGGCTCATGCATGCAGTTCCAGCACTTTGCGAACCTGAGGCAAGAGGATCACTTGAGATCAGGAGTTCAAGACCAGCCTGGGAAATCTAGCAAGACCCTGTCTCTACAAAAAATAAAAAATCTTAACTAGTTGTGACGGCATGCACCTGTGGTCCCAGCTACTTGGGAGGTCTAAACGGAAGGATTGCTTGAGTCCAGGAGCTCAAAGCTACAGTGAGCTATGATTGCAGCACTGTTCTCCTGCCCAGGCAACAAAGCGAGACACTGTCAAAGGAAGGGAAGGAAGGGAAGGAAGAAAGAGAGAAAGAAAAGAAAAAGAAAAAGAAAGAAAGAAAGAGAAAAGGATCAGGGTTTTCAAAACCTTTACGACTATATATGCTTATCTAATTATTAAGAGGTGGACTCATGAAAACTTTTTTTTAAGTTTGGATACTTTTAAATTATGTTTGAATTTCAAGTGAGTTTTCTTTCTCAAATATGTAACATTATGTAATATAGGATGTGGTACTTCTATTTTACTTTTGATCAGGTGTGCTATTACAAAGACTGATATTACATAATCAAAATTTGGGTGGATTGTCTTATCTATTGATAGCTAAATCCCAGGGTTTTAAGAGAACCTAGAAACTCCATCTCCCCCTACCCCTCAGCCAAATACAAACCGGAGCGATAGAAATCAAACACTGCATGTGGCAGGTTTGAAAATCATTCACGCGTCCTTAATGTGGACCCATGCCTGCCAGTGGTACCAAAATTGGCTTTTAGGTCTTTAATGCCCCAGAAAGAAGAATCTAAAATGTCAGTTTTCTAGTGAGAAATACTGACTTCATTGCCACTTGCCTTGTGAAACACCCCCATCTCTTTCTGCTTGTGGACGAGTGCATTTATAGTATGCACAATTTGTTACTAAATTTGAGTTGTTGCGTTCGGAGCACTGTAGAAGTATGTGACCACAGACCAGGACTGCATCACCTACTTGGCCTTCGTGTCACTTTTCCATAAGAATAATGAAAAGGGCCGGGTGCAGTGGCTCACACCTGTAATCCCAACACTTTGGGAGGCCGAGGCGGGTGGATCACGAGGTCAAGAGATCGAGACCATCCTAGTCAACATGGTGAAACCCCGTCTCTACTAAAAATACAAACATTAGCTGGGCATGGTGGCCGTGCCTGTAGTCCCAGCTACTCGGGAGGCTGAGGCCGGAGAATTGCTTGAACCCAGGAGGCAGAGGTTGCGGTGAGCCGAGATCGCGCCATTGCACTCCAGCCTGGGTAACAAGAGCGAAACTCCGTCTCAAAAAAAAAAAAAAAGAATAATGAAAAGATTATTTTTTTCTATTTCTGTGAAGAATGTCACTTATATACAAATGATCAACAGGTACATGAAAAAATGCCCAATGTCACCAATCTTCAGGGAAATACAAACCAAAACCATGATGGGATACCACCTCACACTTGCTAGAAGGTCTACTATCAAAAAGACAAAAAAATTACAAATGCTAATGAGGATGTAGAGACAGGAAACCCTTATACACTGTTTTGGGGGATGCAGCATAGCTGTTATGGAGAATAGCATGGGTATTTCTCAAAAAATTCAAAATAGAACTATGAGGTCAGTTTCAACGGCTCACACCTGTAATCCCAGCACTTTGGGAGGCCAAAGTGGGTGGACTGCTTAAGCCAAGGAGTTCAAGACCAGCCTGGGCAACATAGTGAGATCCCATTTCTTTAAAAGAAAAAAAAAATAGGACTATCATATGATCCAGCAGTCCCACTACTGGGCATTTATCTAAAGGAAACAAAATCAGTACTTGAAAGGGATACCTCCACTCCCATGTTTATTGCCACATGACTCACTATAAGAGCCAAGATGTGGAACCCAACCTAAGTGTGCATCAGCAGATGAATGAATAAAGAAAATGTGGCAGATATACACTCAGCCATTAAAAAGAATGAAATCTTGTCATTTGTGACAACATGGACCAACCTGGAGGATGTTAGGTTAAGTGGCCTGAGAACTCCAGCACAACAGTAAGCTGAGGCAATCACAGGGCGCACCTTATTTGTGTCTGTCTTGCAAGAACTTCTGTCCTTTATTGCTTGGTGTATCTTGAAACTGTTGTTTCATATATTTTATCTTTTCTTTTTAATGAAACAAGGTCTCACTGTTGCCCAGGCTGGAGTGCAGTGGCGCAATTACAGGTCACTGCAGGCTTCTGGGCTCAAGTGATCCTCCCGAGTAGCTGGAACTACACTAATTTTTTTATTTTTATTTATTTATTTTTAGGGACTGAGTTTCACGTTGCCTAGGCTGGTCTTGAAGTCTTGAGCTCAAGCCATCATCCCGTCTCAGCCTCCCAAAGTGTTGGGATTACTGACATGAGCCACTACGCCCAGCCTACCTTTTTTGTTTTCAAGAAAAGAGAATAAATTTGGTCTTTGTTATTTCATCTTGGCAAGAAGCAGAAGTCACAGGGGCTTATCCAAAGTATAATGACATGTTTAAACTACAGCAATAAAAATCATTCCCTTCAAATATTTTAAAATTAAAAAACAAGGTTTTGTTATGGTAGGAATCAGTTTTACAAACTGTATTATGTTAAGGGTATGTCTTATATATGTAAGGATATATACCCATACTGAATGGAGTTTTATGATATATCATGAATTTTACAGTGAATGAATTTTACATGATCACAAAGAGTAAATAGATTCTGAATAAATTACTGAAATTTCTAACACCCAATGTCATTTTCTATGTAGCTTTAACACTTGCGTAACTGGCAGTAAATACAAAATCGGGTTCTTTTATGACCATGCCCAAAGTACATTGGATTTGGGTGGAACTCTTCTCAACTTCCTGAGATTTTATTCTCTAGTTATTTCTCAGGGTTCCCAAATGGGTCCTCCCTTGTGTCCACCAATCAGTCTGTCAGCTGCAGTTACCATGGAGCATCTGGTACCTCCCCCAGCCCCTGCTGCAGTTCCTGCTTTTTCTGGTTCTTTCTGAGAAACCTCTTCTAGGATCCTTAGTGAAGCCTTTGCTGATGGTACCTATTGAGGGAGTGCCCCCATCAGTGCCAAGGGCCTACACAAAGCTCCCAGACAGGGCTAGGTTCCTCAGAGGCAGGGAACTCCAAACGGTTGTGAACACAACCTGCTTCTGGCCTTTAAGTCCTCCCAGGATCTTACAGCCTCTGATGAAAGCAGTTCAATGCCAGAGGAGCCAGACAGGGACCAGAGTTCATACCACCCTCCCTCCTGTTCCCTCTTCCCTGCCACCCTGACTCAATCAAACTTCTTCTCCTCCCTCCCTTACAAAATAAAGGCCCTCATGCTCATCAGCCAATGACCACAAATATTTGATAGCGGCAGAGGGAGAGAATAGATGTGTTATGTACTAGCAATATCTGAATGCAAAAACTGGACAACCCAAGTGCCCTGTTCCATAGCCGCTGGCCCTTGCTGGGCCACGTAGTGTGGATGTGCCTGACATTCGGAGCTCAGAGGTTGCCCAGTATGCAGCCTCAGGGAAATAGCTCATTGAGGAGCTGTTCTTAGATCCTCCTGCAAAAACCCAAGAGCAGAGGTCACTCTCCCCAGGTGATTTTGCCTTGCTCGTTGGCAGCCTTGACTACGGTACTCAATAGCAACTTCTGATATCAAACCCTCCATTTCTCACGCTCAAAGGAGGCACAACCTAAGTCAGACACAAACTACCGTCTGCTTCTTTCTCCCCCTCCTCTTCCAGGCTCCCGCCAACAAATTGGTACAGCAGAGTCTCATTTCCTTAGGGGTCCTGGAACTTCCTCTTCACTGTGATTACAAAAACATTTCTTAGAGGATACATTTATTCCTCAGGCACCTTAATGGAGTCCAGATTCTATTTGGATAGTATGGACAGACAGATGTGCAGTGTTTTGTGCTACTTTTAGATGAGCAATGCTGTTTACACAGAATTTGCCCGAGACCACCCAACTCATTTCACATGTAGCCTCCAGCTTTCCAAGCCCTTAGCCTCCAGAGGAAAAGAAAAAATTTAGTAACTCAGCGCCCCACCCAGTTTTGAAGACATGACTTAATACCAAAGGAATTTGCAAGCCTGCACTGCCAATCAACATGCCTACATCAAATAAACCATCTTTTCTTATTCCGAAAAATAGAAGGTGGCTCTAGAAACATTCTCTCTGACTTTCTTCCATAGTGTTTGTTCATGTCTCATTTGAGACCTGGAGAAGTTTGAACAAAGACCGTAAGCCTAAAAAGTAATAACAATGCCTGAAACACTTGATATTTGCCCTTCCTCAGGCCTTCCACTTTCTATTTCACGAAATTGCCTTTTCCCCTTAGCTTTATCTTATGCCTAATGATATTGTTCATAATCTTTTGTATAAAGAAAGTTTCTTACATTTTTCATAGTGTTTGTATATATCAGTAATTTTTTAGCTCCTTCTGTAACTTTGAGAAGCAGGTAAGGTGGAGTCTTAGTCCCTATAGGCTGCAAAGACTGAGTGGCTTATAAACAACAGAGATTTCTTTCTTACAGTTCTGGAGTCTGGGAATTCCCAGATCAAGGCGCTGGCAGAATCAGTGTGTGGTGAGGGCCCACTTTCAGACGAGATCAGGCGCGTTCTGGGTGGTATGCCATAGATGGTGCCTTCTCACTGTGTCCTCCCTTGCTGGAAGGGACAAGTGAACTCTTTGGGGTCTCTTTTCTAAAGAGACTAATCCCATTCATGAGGGCTCAGCCTTCAAGACCTAATCACTCCCCAAAGTCCCCACCTCCTAGTATCATGGTGATTCGATTTCAACATCTGAATTTTAGGTGGGGTTGGGGAGGGGGTGTCAAACATTCAGACCATAACAGGCAGGTGGTAACAGCGTCTCCATTTTCCAGGTGAAGTAAATGAGAAATCAAGTGAGTCTGCCAGTGTCCCAGGAAGTAACTGGTTAAGTCAATTATTCCAGCTGATCACAATAATTTCTTTTTCCACATTGCATCTGGAAACCATTACCTGCTTTTAAGTTTGACTGTGTTGGGTTAGGTAGAGATATCACCACATTATGGACGTATATCGTATGTTATGCTGCTTTATGGTTTACCAAGCAAGACTTAAGGATACATTGATGCCTTTTCTTTCTAAGCCCTTTCTGAATTTGGTCAGTGATGTGTATAGAAAATGTGGACTCAGTAAATAATATTCTAGGGTTTTTCTGTAAATACCGACAAATTTTAGCTATATGAATGACTGGGGGCTACTCAGAGCTAAAGGACAGCAGAGCTTGAGAGAGTGGGAAAAGCAGTGGAATAAAAGCTAAGACACTGGGTGCTAGGTCTAGCTTCATCCTTAATTCACTCCCATGTATGCTCCCTTCCCTTTTACAGATAATACAAGAAGGAAACTCAATCCAATCAACATTTATCAAGGGCCTATTGGGTAAAGCAGTTTAAATATGACATTTAAATTAAACCTCTCAATAACCAAAACAGGTAGGTGTCATTGTACTCATTTTCTAGAAGAGAAGACTGGCAACAGGGAGCTTAAGACAGGGGCAGGGCAGGGTCTGAGTGTCTCTTCGAGTTGCATTACCACGTTCCTTTCTATGTCCAAGGCCCTGCTCGGTGTTAAGGAGATAGATGTAAAGTCCCTATCCTCAAGCTTACTTCAAAACAGCAGAAGTGGCCTGGTGCAGTGGCTCACGTCTGTAATCCCAGCATTTTGGGAGGCCAAGGCTTGAGGATCACTGGAGCCAAGAAGTTTGTGATCAACCCGGACAACACAGCAAGGCCCTTGTCTCTACAGAGATGCAGAAATTAGTCAGTCCCAACTACTCAGGAGGCTGAAGCAAGAGGACTGCTTAGCCCAGGAGTTTGAGACAAGCCTGCGCAACATAATAAGACCCTGTCTCTACAAAACATACACACATTTAAAATGTAAAAAACACATCAGAAGTGAACAGATGCATATGCAATGAACAAGGGGTAGCTAGTGTAACAAGTAAGTAACCAGGGCTGCCTGAATGGGTGCCACAGGCAAAGGAAGCAGACTGGCTGGAGAAACCAATTCTGGCCAACAGTGGTGGTGGGGTGAGGGTCAGGTGACATCATGAAAGTGGAACTAAATTTGGATATCTAAGCATGATCATGATTTTGACAGGCAGAAATGTGGCAGAGAGACATTCTGGATAGAGGGCATATTAGTCCATTCTCACCATAAGGACATATCGAGACTGGATAATTTATAAAGAAAAGAGGTTTAATTGACTCACAGTTCTGCAGTGCTGGGAAGGCCTCCGGAAACTTAGTCATGACAGAAGGGGAAACAAACACATCCTTCTCCACACGGTGACAGCAAGGAGGAGTGCAGAGCGAAGGGAGGGGGGAACCCCTTATAAAACCATCAGATCTCGTGAGAACTCACTATCACGAGAACAACATGGAGGTAATCACCACCGTGATTCAATTACCCCCCACCAGGTGCCTCCCATGACACATGGGGATTATGGGAACTACAGTTCAAGATGAGATTTGGATGGGGACACAGCCAAACCATATCAGAGGGAGTATGAAGAAGATAAAGATCTAAAATACAAAGATGATAAAAAGCAGGCTACGCATTAGACTTAGCCCACAAGTTGGTGTGGGTGGAACCTAGACCCTGGCTACTCAAAGGGTGGCCTGTAGACCTGCAGCACCCCCATCCCCTGGGAGCTGGTTAGAAATTCGTAAAGAATTAGCTGGGCAAGGCGGCACGCACCTGCAATCCCAGCTACTCTGGAGGCTGAGGCAGAAGGATCACTTGAGCCCAGGAGTTCAGGCTGCAGTGAGCTATGATAGCACCATTACACTCCAGCTTGGGCAACATAATGAGACCCCAAGTGTAAGGGGAAAAAAAACAAAGAAACACAGACTCTCAGTCCCCACCACAGACACACAGAATCACAATCTGCACAAGTGATCCATGCACAGCAGAACACACTGGATTACCCGTGAAAGGTGATTGTGATCAGGCCAATAGAGAAACTGCCGAACCTGTTGATCAGGTGGAGGCTTTGAAGCACGATGGAGTCATCCTAGCTCCAGCAACATCACTTCCCAGCTGTGGGACCTTAGGCAAAGCTACTTAAGAAGATCACTTAAATTGGGGTGATAACAGTACCTGTTACTTACCTCACAAGATTTGTTTTTAAAATAGACTTTATTTTTCAGAGTAGCTTTAGCTTCACAGCAAAGCTGTCTGGGAGGTACACGATTTCCATAAAGCCCCAAATAGCGTCCCCCTTTATCAACATCCCCTGCCAGAGCTGAACATCTGTTATAATAAAACCTGCATTAACACGTCATTATCACCCAAAGTTCATAGTTTACATTAGGGTTCACTCTTGGTATGTACATTCTATGAGTTTAGATCTGTGTCATGATATCGACGCACTGGAGTAGTATCAGAAAGGTAGTTTTACTGTCCTGAAAATCCTGTTCTACCTCTTCAGCCCTGCCTCCCACCCAACCCCTGTCAATCACTGATCTATTTACTGTCTCCATAGTTTTGCCTTTTCTAGAATGTCATTTAGTTGGAATCTTACAGTATGTGGCCTTTCAGATTGGCTTTTTTCGCTTAGTAATATGCATTTAAGTTTTCTTCATGTCTTTTCATAGCTCGATAGCTCTTATTAGCACTGAATAATAATTCATGGCATGGATGCATCATAGTTCATTCATCCATTCACCTACTGAAGGACCTCTGGGTTGCTTCCAGTTTAGCAATTACAAATAAAGCTCTTGGCCAGGAGCGGTGGCTCATGACTGTAATCCCAGCACTTGGGAGACCAAGGCAGGCAGATCACTTGAGGTCAGGAGTTCGAGACCAGCCTGGCCAACGTGGTGAAACCTCGTCTCTACTAAAAATACAAAAATTAGCCTGCCATAATGGCCCACACCTCTAATCCCAGCTATTCAGGAGGCTGAGGCAGGAGAATCACTCGAACCTGGGAGGTAGAGGTTGCTGTGAGCCAAGATTGTGCCACAGTACTCCAACCTGGATAACAGAGCAAGATTCTGTCTCAAAATAAATAAACAAATAAAGCTGGTATAAACATCTAGGTAATTTTTTGCAGACATAAGTTTTCAACTCATTTGGATAAATATTAAGGAGTATGATTGCTGGATCCTACCTCATAGGATTGTGTTGGGATTCATGGAAGTAATGTGCTTACCAGTGTGCCAGGCGTTTGGTAAATTTCAATGCTCAATAAATGATTCTGAGAGTAAGGCTTGCCCCTAACATTTATGGGGCCCAGGACAAGAACATAATGGCAGATCCACATACCCTATGCCGAAATAGTTGAGGTTTTGAAACTTGATAGCTTTGTTCATGGCCAAGTTTAGGTTTTCACTTGACCTGGAGACTGACTAAAGGGGCCAGGCTCATCCCTACAGGCTGCAAGCCTGCACAGACCACGGTATCTGCTGAGGAAGGCTGGGCATGAGCTGAAGACAGGGCTCCCAGGTGGGGACAGGACCTTCCTGCACCCTGGATGGGACTCACCCAGGAAGCTCTTCAGAGCTCTGGGGCACCTGGGTCCTTCTCCTCCATGCCCCTCTTTTCCAACTCAGATGCCTCCAAGACTATACCTTCTGAGCCAAGGGGCTGAAGGGAGCATCATTATCTGGGGAGGCCTGTCCTGCTGAGACACCTACCTGGGTGATTTAGGGTGGCCAACTGGAAAACATCCCTTCTCTTTGCCTGTTTCCCCGGGTAAGCTGGTCGTCTTTTCTCCACCACTGCTCTCCCCGACACAAACTCTACTCTGTGAAGAGGAGGGGAGGCCTACTTCAGCACGCATGTCCTCTTGAATAATTCCATTAGCTCAATCTGTCACAGAACTTTCCAAAGAAAACCTTCTTTATAAGACCAAAACGAAAAACAGCAACAATAAATGTCTTTGTGTTTTGGTATTTGTGATACGCAGGGCTCCTCTTGCCTGGCTCTGTGGGTGGCTCTGCCCATTGTTATGACAAAATCAGACTTTCCAGGCATGGGAATCTTCAGAAATATTTTGAGCTGAGAAGTGACACACCAAGCTCAACTTTTTGGGCCCAAATAACGGTAGGGTGGAAATGAAGATAGATTCAGCCAAATGCCAGAAGGTGGGTGAGTGTTCTGAAAGTTTCCATGGCTCCATGGCATGGAATCTGCCGCCACTTCTCTCCCTGGGTCCTTCCTCAACACCATGGCAACCCGCTGGCAATCTTAAAACAGTTTCATGAGAGCTGATTTAAGATGTTGTTACTGTTGAACAATCATTTTCATATGATTATTTTTTAAGTGATAATTCTAAACCTCCTTTTTTTTTTTTTTTACAATTGTGTGGAGAAAATGATCTCTTGGCCAGGCATGGTGACTTACACCTGCAATCCCAGCACTTTGGGAGGCCAAGACTGCTGGATCAACTAGGTCAGGAGTTCTAAACCAGCCTGGACAACATGGCAAAACTCCGTCTCTATTAAAGTATAAAAATACACAAAAATTAGCCAGACGTGGTGGCACAGGTCTGTATTCTCAGCTTCTCGGGAGGCTAAGGCAGGAGAATTTTCAATCCGGTGGCAGAGGCTGCAGCGAGCCAAGATCCCACCACTGCACTCCAGCGTGGGTAACAGAATAAGACTCTGTCTTTAAAAAAAGAGAGAGAGAAAGAAAAAGAAAATGGTCTCTTAAGAAGTGATCACCACTAGGATATCATCAACCACATTTTAAAACATAAACTTTGCTGCAGTCTTTGGGGTCATTCAGATGTGTCAAGAGGCTCCATGTGTCTGTCCTTCAGCTTCATGATTTAAAAACATAATTTAAATCAAAACAAGAAGTCCATACCAAGGTTCAAAACAGAAGGATATCCTGCTTCAAGGTTTCAAACAAAGTTCATGTAAAGCAACGCGGCTGAATCTGTTTTTAAACTGAGTTTCCTCTTCCCTGGGGTTATCTATAACTAAACTGAAGTAAAGATCCATTCCCTTCTCCCTTCCCCTTTTTCCTCTTTTGTAGTGGCCTTTCTTTCTTCCCACTAGCCTGTAGCTTCTTCCCATCATAGCGTCCCTCCTTCTGACCCATCCTCCCTTTATTTCTCATAAAGAAAAGCGTCTTTCTCTGTGAAGTGGGGATTACTCTTAGCTAACCAGGACCCCTCTTGGAAACTGGGTGGAGTGGAATACCAATCACAATAGAGTGATAAATCATTGTCATTAGACAGAAAGCCATTTTGGCTTGGAAGAAAGTCACATCATGTTTCCAGAGTTAGACACACCGAAGTCAGGAAATGCAAGATGGATGTGTACTTTCAAATGAACTAAATTGTACAAGTGAACATATATATAATATTTATATTATTTATAATTATAATATATTCATATTGTATTTATATTATGTATATGTTTATATATAAATATTTGTATATATAAAATTATATATATGCTTATATATAAACATATTTGTGTATATATAAGTTATATATATATATAATTTTTTTTCCTGGCTAAAATTGCTAGTTTCACTTGAAAAATGTATCCTTTACTCATTATCCAATGAACTACTGGTATTAAAACATCAAGAATTCATATTTTTATATTTTGAATTCACATGGCTTTTTGCATTTAGATTTTTCTTTTTTAACGTTTTGAGGATGTGGGGCATGGTGGTACACACCTGCAGTCCCAGCTACTTGGGAGGTTGAGGTGGGAGGACCACCTGAGCCCAGGAGTCCGAGACCAGCCTGGGCAACATAGTGAGACCCCCCATCTCTAAAAATATATAAATAAATAAAAATAAAAAGTATATATTGAGGAGCTCTTCAGGAACTGAGATAATAAAATAACAGTAATGAAAATAAAGAAATGTAGTTTGGGTGGGAATCAGTCAGACATAACAGAGGAAGTGTTGCTTGCCAACATTTCATGGCTAAAGTGCGTGAGGGAGAAGCATTAAAAATACAGCTAACATGCATGCTTGTAAGCTTCAGTCTGGCTCAGCAAACACTGAATGCTACAACGTGCCAGCTACTGGGGGTACAATTAGGATGGAAATTGGCTGCTGTGCTGAAAGAATTTTCATTCCATCGGCAATTGCCACATTCACAGGAAATTTCAGTCGGTTGTGCTTTGCGGACATCCAGATATGCATAGCATTATTGGGGCACCCATGCAGAGGAAGCCGGTGGAGTCCAGGAAAACTTCCTAGAAGAGATGATGATCTTTCTTTTTCTTTTCTGTTCTTTTCTCTCTTTTTTTTTTTTTTTTGAGACAGATTCTCGCTCTGTGGACCAGGCTGGAGTGCAGTGGCGAGATTATGGCTCACTGCAACCTCTGCCTCCCGGGTTCAAGCAATTCTCGTGACTCACCCTCCCAAATAGCTAGGATTACAGGCACATGCCACTGCACTGGGATAATTTTTGTATTTTTAGTAGAGACGGGGTTTCACTCTTTTGGCCAGGATGGTCTCAAACTCCCGACCTCAGGTGATCCGCTTGCCTCAGCCTCCCAAAGTGCTGGAATGATAGGCATGAGCCACCGCGCCCCGCAAACTGAGCCTTGAAGAAAGAATAAGAATTAGCCACATGAAGAGAGGTGGAGAGGTAGGGTGTGAGCCATGCCCAGCCAAGACCAAGAACCAAACTGCATGTCCTGTACCCAGAACTCCAGGGCCCTCAGTGTAGAACAGTGGTGTTCATTGGCCATGCTGAGAGAGGTCGCAAGGAATTGGTACTTAACAATGTTTACCAAAATTTTTGGAGTATTGACTTTCCCTGTAAACTAGAATGATCATTGAGGTTCTTTTGCTTACAAACAGTGAATTCTTTTTAAAATTTCCACAAGCTAAAATGAGGGATTTATAGAAAGGAGTTAGGGTATCTCCTGATTCCCAAGATAGAAATGCAGCCAGACCTGGAAAAATATCAGGAACTCCATCCTCATGATTTACCACTGATCTTCTACCTCCATACTGCAAAGCAGTTTCAGGATCACTCCATGCCCCACTGACTGTAAGTAACAGCTCTCTAGAATAACTGACACAGATCCAATGAGAACCAATAAGTACAAAAGTGGGTTAGAGCATGATCTCCAGGTGACCGCTGTCCACTGAGAAAAACGATGAAATCAGTAAAGTGGGGCCAGGTGCTTTTGGGAGGCCAAGGCAGGAGGATCACTTGAGGCCAGAAATTTGAGACCAGCCTGGGCAACATATAAGACCCCATCTCTAATAATAATAATAATAATAATAATAATAAATTAGCTAGGTGTGGTGGTGCACATCTGTAGTCCCAGCTACTTGGGAGGCTGAAATGGGAGACTGCTTGAGCCCAAGAGTTTGAGGCTACAGTAAGCTATGATTGCACCACTGCTTTCCTACCTGGGTAACAGGGTGAGGCTTTGTCTCAGAAAGAAGGAAGGAAAGAGGGAAGGAAGGAAGGAAAAGGAAGGAAGGAAGAAAGGAAGGAAGGAGGGAGGGAGGGAGGGAGGGAGGGAGAGAGGGAAGGAAGGAAGGAAGGAAGGAAGGAAGGAAGGAAGGAAGGAACGAAGGAACGAAGGAACGAAGGAAGGAAGGAGAAAACAGCGAAGTGGAATGATGGAAATTCTGCCCATGCAATGGCTCAGTGTAAACATCAAATGCTGTAGCATGGGAACTGGGGGCTCACTGAGAAACCCCAAAGAAACACACAGATGAGTACTGGTACTGGAGGGACAGCAGTCCTTCTTAACCATGTGCCTCATGGGTCAGTCCACCTCAGTAAACCCTAACCACGGAGCACATGCCTTACATGTATGTGTTATCTGCTATGTGAATGAACAAAGAATAAATCACAAAACCAGTGTCAGGAGACTCACACAGATGTGTATGTCTCTTAAGAATAAAGGCAAGACTAAAGACATGATGAAACCTTGTCTCTACTAAAAATAATAAAAAATAAAAAAATTTAGCTAGGTCTAGTAGCCTGTAATCCCAGCTTCTTGGGAGGCTGAGGCAGGAGACTCACTTGAACCCAGGAGGCAGACGTTGCAGTGAGCTGAGTTCTTGCTGCTGCACTCCGGCCTGGGCAGCAGTGTAAGACTCTGTCTCAAAAAAACAGAAAAGAAAAGAAAAAAAAATTACTAAAGGCAGATGTCAAGAAGATAGAGCATACTTTATGTACTATTTATTATAAAATGCCAGGCACTTTTCTAAGTATTTAATGTGTACAAATTTGTTTAATCCTCCCTACGCTCCTATGAAGTAGGAACTCTGAATATCCTCTTTTTATGCACAGGGAAATTGAAGTGCTGAAAGGTTAGGTAACTTCCTCAAAGTCAGTGACCAAAAGCGGATTTGTGGCCGGAACCCAGGCAGCCTGGTCCCTGAATTTGTGGGACACCAGCTGCCTGTTTGCTTGGTCTCCACGTTCTCCCTTCTCCCTTCTCACCCCACAGAGAGTGCAAGCGTGAGTTCTCCACAAAAACAATCCGAGCAGCAAATGGTATTTAAATGAACAGGAGACTGAGAAGAAAGTAAGTCGATTTCAAGGGATAAAAACATTAACATAATATTAGGTCTGTGCAAAATTGCGCTTCTTGCCATTTGAAAAAAGGCAAAAACCACAGTACTTTTGCACCAACCTAATCGTTTTAAAACTAGGTTTTTTTGGTAGCAGAACATTTCCTCCCCAGTGTCTTCTTTAGAATTCATAAATACATCTGGACATGGTGGCTCACGCCTGTAATCCCAACACTTTGGAAGGCCGAGGCAGGCGGATCATCTGAGGTCGGGATTTGAGACCAGCCTGGCTGACATGGCGAAACCCCATCTCTACTAAAAATACAAAAATCAGCTGGGCATGGTGGCGGGCACCTGTAATCCCAGCTAGTTGGGAGATGAGGCAGAAGAATCACTTGATCCCAGGACAGAGGATGCCGGGGAGGTGGAGGTTGTAGGGAGCCAAGGTTGCGCCACTGCACTCCAGCCTGGATGACAAGAGCGAAACCCCATCTCAAAAAGAAAAAATATATATATATATATATATTTTTTTTTTTGAGATGGGGTTTATATATATATATAAAGTAGAGACAACCCTACTTTTCTGGTTGTATATATATATATATATATGTGTGTGTGTGTGTATATATATATATATATGTATATACATATATAAAGACAAGTTGGTCTGTATATGTATATATACTTGTCTGGTTGTATATATATATGTATATATAAAGACAAGTTGTGTGTGTGTGTATATATATATATGTATATACATATATAAAGACAAGTTGGTCTGTATATGTATATATACTTGTCTGGTTGTATATATATAT
>PVKV010035975.1:0-16101 GCA_004027835.1 Alouatta palliata
AACAGGCAGGCAATTGTTTCAACAGAATCCTACTACAGTAATTCAGAAAGTCCTACTGAATAAAGTATTTTTTAAAATAGAAATGTCAACAATAAACTACAAGCCATCTTATTTTTGCTTGTTTTTCTTTTTTATATTTTCTAAGCCATCTTACTTTTTATACTTCTCAGCATTTTCTCATGATTTTGTCTATACCTTACCTATTAAATATGAAATATATAAACTTTATCGGCGCTATTGATTTGTACGTACTGTAAGTGCCAGCACTTTTTCAGCAAAAACCAGCCTATTACTGTTCCTCACAGGTAAAGCTAGGAAACATAACTGACCCTGTCATCTCCAAACTATGACGAAAACAGACACCTTAAGAGTAAGTCCTCGGCGAGGACGCATCCTGTCTGCAGGACGCTAACCCGGCTCCCGCGGATGGTGACAAGCACCTTGCTCCAGATACTCCAGGCTCCGCTTCTGCCTCGTGATCACGGTGCACATCCGCCCCAGGGCCGCTCGCTTCAGCTGCTTGCAGCGGTAGAGGGAGTCGCCGTACTTCATCAGGCGCACGTAATCTTTAGCAACACTTGAAAAAGGAAACAATGTTAGGTTTCTTTTCATTTTTGATGACTTAAAAGACACCGCAGTAAAAAAAGTACCTTACTTGTCCACTAAATTTCTGGCAATATTTATTTGCCCCAGAGCCAACTTGTAGTGATCTTTGTCGTACAGAATGTTCATCAAATCGGCGTAGAAGGGATGAATGTCCTATAACAAACAAAAGCACAGCACGGTCACTCTGGGCCAGCAGTTTCTCATTCTTCATAGAAGCAACACTTGAAGAACAATCTCCTGCCCTCTCTCTTCAAGCCTGCAGTGTCCCCTCCCCAGTTCTCTCTCCTGGCCAGGGTCTCTATGTAGCCCTCTGGGAAAACAAGCATCAGAAGGGATGCGGGCGCCAGTGGTGGCTGTTGCCACCCACCTCCCTCCCAGTATGGCAGTGCAGCTGTGGGACCCAGCATGAGCAGCCCCCGCCCTGCAGGCACCCTTCCTGCTGCTCAGGAACTCTGCACCAGAAATCCTTCCCTCCGCCTGACTGTTCCCATCAGCCTAAAAACTGCCGTTATAAATCCCAAACTTTAAGAAAAAAATTTTAAACTCCTGTGACCCCCAAATCCTTCCAATTCCTTCTCTTTGTTCCCAAGAGGCACTGTGTCTCTCCTCTCCTCCCTACCCTGAAGCCACTCTCACCAGAATTCTGTGTCCACCACTCCATCTAAACAGCATACAAGCTCACAAGGATCTCCCAATGACCAACTCTCACACTGTATCTCACAGACCTCTTGAAGCGCTGGGGGCCGGCCCGCATCCTGCCTGAAACATCGTCCTCACAGCTTCCAGGGAGACGGTCTGCCCTCTCTAAGCCCTGTGCTGGCTCCTGCTCACAGCTCCACCCAAAACATCCATGCTCCCCACAGCACCCTTCTTCCTACATTCCCGTCCACGGCCGTCTCAGAGAGATGTAAATGTTACCTATATTTTACTGGTGCATTTTACATCACCAGGCCTGCAGCGTCTCGTATCTCACCAGCACACATAAACTCAACCCCTGACTACCACCTCCTCCCAATCCTATCTCCCCGTGTTCTCCACCTCCCCCTGCCCTCCAGGGTCTCCAGGACCTCAGGCCCCTGCACCTGCTGCTGCTTTGACTACAGGCCTGATTCCCTCTCCCCGCACAGATATTCCCACTCCCCTCCCAGAGCTTCCCTGCATCCATCCGACACGCTATGTATTTTCACGTTCACTATCCTTCCCCCACAGAACGAGAACAGGAGCCTTTACCACTTTTTTATTCCTAGTGCTCAGAACATACCAGACAGATAATAAGCATTCAATGAATGACAAGTTAATCTAACTCTCCACTCTGAAACTGTCCTCAGATAACTAGTCCTGGCTTTAAAAGAGGTAACAGAATGTTATTATATCTGAACTCTCCTACCTCTGATGTATATAATACTGAGGATGAAAAAGATAAAACTTCTTAAAAAGACCCACAAACATCTGATACTAAGTAGATCACAATATGTTGTTCGCTAAGATCAAGTGTCTCCTAATACCAAATCCGTTTAGAATAATCTCTTTCATAATCACTTTCTTTACCCCCAGGTACTCTCTACCTTTCCCAAGAAACCATCCACTCATTCAAGAAGCGTCTACTGAACAACTGCGCCAAACCCTAGACACATACAACCGGAGTCTGTCCTCTAGCAGGAATTTTCTGCCTTTTATTTTCAGCACTTCTGTCTTTTAATAAGCCATTATTACTTGTTTAAATAAAAAGTACTGTCACAGAAGCCAAGCGTTTCTGCCTACACCTACCTTCAGGGACTGTTCCGGGGCAATGGCAGATTTAGGCTTTAAGACTGTACTGCTGATCCCCACACCCTTCACAACCTCAAGTAACCTTGCAACCGCAATGCCCTACATGTGGTGTCAAGGCTTTGTCAGCAGTGCCCGCCAAGCGGTTTCTGCTCTTGCTTTCCTATAGCTAAACAGGCAGGCTGGGTATGGTGGCTCACGCCTGTAATCCCAGCACTTTGAGAAGCAGATACAGGAGGATCACTTGAAGTCAGGAGTTTAAGACCAGCCTGGCCAACATGGTGAAACCCTGTCTCTACTAAAATTACCAAAAATTAGCCGGGTACGGTGGTGTGCACCTGTAATCCCAGCTACACAGGAGGCTGAGGCACACGAATCACTTGAACCTAGGAGGTGGAGGTTGCAGCGAGCCGAGACCACGCCACTACACTCCAGCCTGGGCAAGAAAGTGAGTCTCAGTCTTAAAGAAAAAAAAGAAACAGGCAAACCGCAACGTGTGGCAGAGAAGGGAGCTCAAGGTTTCTGGCTTAATGAAAAAGGCACAGCTCCCATGTGATCTCTTCTTGCCAGAGAAGAAAACAGTCAGTACTGAACTGACTGTCATCCGCTAATGAAGCAACAAGCTCACAAACAGTGGACTTTATGCCACGGACCCAAGCTGAGCCCAGAGAGGAAAAAACCCTTGAAAAGAGGGTGGAGGAGATGCACCAGTGAGCTGTCAGCTTCTGCGTTCCTAACCCACAGCTACCATTACCACTTGGGATCACCCCTGCAAGCCCAGGAATTACACAGAAAGCCTGAGCAGCAGCTTTGGGCCTCCTTAGACAGCGTTTGGTTGGACGAAAGAGAGAATATTAGAGAATCAAAAAACCCATATTCTGTTCCCACTTTTATTAACTCAACAAGACAGTTCTTTGCCACTAACTTACTGAGCAGTCTAAGTCAATTCTCTTGTCTCCCTTTCTGTCAAATGAGTACACAAAACCAGTTAAACACTGGTTCTCTGAAGGCTCCCATTTACATAAACACAAAGGTCCCCCAAGTCACTTACATCCAACTTAGGGAAATCTGTTAGAATTTGTGAAAGTCTATCATGATAATTCTGTTGAGTAAATTTGACTTTTCTCATGTAAAAATGTCTAATGCGATGAATTTGGTAATGTTTATGAATAACGGTGGGAGTCTTTCGTTGAGTCTTCGACAATGTCAGGTCAATAAAGTCCTGCAATTAAAGAAAATAAGACATAATTAAATCAAAAGTGTCTACTTCTGATCCATTTATTTGAAACTTTCTTAAAACACTAACATTTTACAGTACTACGTATTTTAAATAACAAAACTTTAACTAAACGTTTTATATACAACCTTGTTCATCTTTGTAGTTTCTGGCCTTTAAGAAACACATGGCTGCTAAGACAAATTTTACCCCATACTTCCTTGATGCTATCTTAATTTCCAAATACCTAAGAACCTTTGAAGTTTAAGCAGTCAGAGAACTCAACCATAAATTAGAAAAAACAGTTGAGAAAAAGAAACAATCCTCCCATTTCTTTATGCATATCTTTGACTTTGAAAATACATAAAATAACAGGTAAAACTAAAACCCACTGTTTATAATTTCCTAAGAGCATGGAAGGGGACTATTTGAGGAGATGAAGGATTTTGCATGAGTTTCCCAGTGCAAGGAGCCAGCACTTCTCTTTAATAAGGATCCAATCCCGAGGATTCCTCAATCCCATGTATCTAGCCACTATCTAGGCACACAAAATTACTTGATCTTTTTTCTTGAACACTTTGATTAATTCAACAATTTGATTAACTGAATATTATTTCATACAAAGGTTGTTAGGGATACTCAGGTGCTGAACATAATGAACAAGATACTGTCCCTTCCTTCAAGGAATTCAGGGTCCAAGGACAGAAGTAAACAGGTGGCCACAATCGTCTGCCAAGTACCGTACTATGAGGGGCACGCACATGCTCCCCTCTGGGCCTACACAAGATCTCCCCTACATTCTTCTGCACCTAATGTTGTTCACACATCCTGAAGGAGGCCCAGTTCAAATGTTACCTACTTCATGAGGTTGCCCCTGACTTCCCTACTCACCACAGCTACTCACACTCTTACCCTCTCCCAATCCACGTGTGTCCTCCATGATAACCATGTTTTATTTCTATTATGGTAAGTGATTCTGCTTACCCCTCTTGAAAATGACTTCCAAAGAGGCAAGTATTTTATGCATTTTTGTAACACAGTACCTGATGCACAGGACAGGCATTCACTTAACAGCTTCTAGAACGAACTGAATCCCACACTTTCCTGATGTGATTTTTTTTTTAAACTTCCAATTACCAATTACCATCACCCTTTTCAGATAGGTAAAGTCATCTGTTCTCTAAAAACACAAATCTCACTCCACAAAACAGAAAACGGATGGTATACTAATATATTCCAAAGTTCTCCACATAAGTCGATTACATGAACAAATATATCCAAATATTTGTTCATATAATCCAAAGAGCAAATTCCTTCAACAAACGAGAGATGGTTGACCAAAAATACAAATAAGATATGATTCCTGCAGTCGAAAATACTACAATCTGGCTGGGAGTGGTGGCTCACGCCTGTAATCCCAGCACTTTGGGAGGCTGAGGCAAGTGGATCACTTGAGATCAGGAGTTCAAGACCAGCCTGGCCAACATGGTGAAATCCCGTCTCTACTGAAACAAAAATTAGCCAGACCTGGTGGCGCGCGCCTGTAATCCCAGCTACTCGGGAGGCTGAGGCAGAAGAGTCACTTGAACCTGGGAGGCGGAGGCTGCAGTGAGCAGAGATCTGGCCATTGCACTCCACCCTGGGCAACAAAAGCAAAAAACTCAGTCTCAAAAAAAAAAAAAAAAAGTCCTAATGCTCAACACTTTTTGACTCATTCTTGCCACACCAACCAACGCTGTACAAATTTAGTCTGGGCCTGCTACAGTCCGAAAAAGAACAGTGATTTCCAAATCCAATAGTGAAAGAGAATGACTTAAAAATTAAGAAATGTTAAATCACGAGAGCAACGAACCGAGGCTTCCAAAGAGGGGAGGGGACTACGCCAAACCCAGAACCCGAAGGCTCATCACCAACCACCGAGTGCTTCTCCGTTACATGTCGGGGTCCCCCTCCACTCGCCCACCTCGTCACCTTTGGGGCCCCTCCAGAGAACCCTTTTCTAGGCGGACCTCGATCTCTGGGGGCCCTCAGTCTTTGGGTGGACCCGGGTCTCTGGGGGGGTCCGATCTCTGGTGGACCGCGGATTCTGTAGGGGGAGGGGAAATGATCACGAGTACGCGGCCAGCAGGTCGGGCCCGGGAGCGCTCTCCCACGGCTACAGGCCCGGACACTCGCCGGCGACCCCGCTAAGGAGCAGGAGAAAGTCGGAGTGGCCCTCCCGCAGCCGCCTACCTTGGCGGACGGCACCACCGTAATTTTCTTGAAGTTGTAGTGCGCCATGCCGGCTGCCGTGAGCACGCGGGGACTGAGCACTCCCGGAACTTCCGCCGTCGGACGCAGGTGGGACTTCCGCCGTCGGGCGCTGGCGGTGCGTCACTTCCGGGAGCTCAGCGAAAAGTGTCCTGCGTACCCTGTGGTGCTTTCCGCGTCGCACAGCGCACCCACCCGGCCTGGAGGTCAGCCACGGAGGGCGTGTGGGGGCCCCGTTAGTGAGGGCGTCGGGGAGAGGACGCCCGGATTTTAGGGGGCGGGCGGAGACTAAATTCCTGCTGTGTAAAGCGGGGACTCCCGACAGACTGCCCCGCGGGTTTTTGGACGCGGGTTCAGGCCCCCAGCCACCGCCCTGGGCCAGGGTTGGGCAGTCCGGGGGTCTTGGGATTTGGACGATGCATGGGGGTTTAGGGGTTCACAGGCTCTAGAGGATCCAGGGGTCTAGGGGTCCTGGGGCGCGGCGAGACACGCAGAGGAGGAGGGTGGCGCGCGTGCCAGGCGTGCTCTGGCTCTGGGTGTCGAGCAGGTGACGCGCCCTCTCCCCCACCCCGACCTCGCGCGCGTGGTGTTGAGGCCCTCGCGGCTCCCCTGCAGCCCTTTCTCGTGCTTGTTAAATCCCAAAACGGGCGGAGAAGGTAAAGCCTGGTCTAAGGCAACAGAGGTGTGCAGCTGGTTCCGCACAGCGCCTCAGGAGAGCCAGGGAGCAGTTGGGAGACAGTTCTGTGGGGTCCAGCTGAGGAGGCTGGTGAGGATAGAGTCTTTGGGCGCTTGCTGCGTTCAGGTTTGTGAATAGTGTGGCCACTCCCTTAGGGAACCCAGGGCCACATCCCTTAAGTTAAACCTAAGGTAGGGCTGACTCAGTCAAGGACTGTTCAGAGCTGTTGACTACATATTAACTCGTTTAATTCCTGCAAGAGCCTCATCAAGTGCGTGGGGAAACCAAGGCACAGCAAGGCTCGAAAGCAGCCCATGGTTGTGCAGCTAACAGGCAGGAGAGGTGAGCTTTGAACCCAGGCAGGCTGGCTCCAGCACACCTGCTTCTAACCACTAGTTGTACTGCTTCTCACGCATCTGGGATGCCCCCAAGTCTCCAATCCTTTTAAACAAGTCCTGTTATTCTTACACGAAAATACCTCCCATAGATTCCCAACATTCCAATATTGAAAATCATTCTGAGTCATGCGTTTCTCATCTATTATATTAACTATGCTTCCATTTTTGTGTCACAAGCAAGGCAGATAAGCATACCTCCTACAGCTTTGTGGCACTTCTAAAGGAAGCTTCTAGGGTAATTAGGATTAGCTGGCTATCATCATTTGCTAAACCGCAGACAATTCTGGTCACCATTTCCAGGATTAGCAAAGCTGTGCTCGTACTTACTGTCTTTTTTTTAGAATCTCATGTTTCCTTAACCTCTCCCACTTTCTCTCACTCTGACATGCCCAATTCCTCTTTCTTTTTCTTTTAATTTGGTATTTACATAAGTCCAGTCAATACTTTGCTTCACATGGGCAAACATCCTTTCTTTAATTCTTTTCTTTTTTTTTTCCGAGACAGAGTCTCGCTCTGTTGCCCAGGCTGGAGTGCAAGTGGCATGATCTCGGCTCACTACAACTTCCACCTCCCAAGTTCAAGCAGTTCTCTTTCCTCGGCCTCCCCAGTAGCTGGGATTACAGGCACCTGCCACCACTCCTGGCTAATATTTTGTATTTCTAGTGGAGATGGGGTTTCACCATATTAGCCAGGCTGGTCTTGAACCCTGACCTCAAGTGATCCACCCGCCTTGGCCTCCCAAAGTACTGGGATTACAGGCACGAGCCACCTGCTTTTAACTTGCTCAGCCGCAAAGGCATATCTGTGAATGCACAGCCATAATGAGTCATCATGGGCCCGGAGCTGTAACAAGAGTGAGATAGCAAGCACCCTACAGCATGTGTGTGTGTTGATGAAAATCAGCATCCTTGCCTGTTGTTGTGATTTTCTGGCTGAGTGTAGCTTCTTGGGGACAAGTGTGTGTTCTACACAACTAGGAGCAAGCTTCTCTATAAAAACACTTCTGGGCTTCTCTGGGGAATCCAGACTGTAAAGGCCGTTTCTGAGGAGAGTCGGAAACTGCCTGCAGCACGAGGCACATTGCCAGTCCTTGACTGTGTTAACGGAGGTGTCCAGCTACCAGACGCCTTAGAGTGTGTACCTTGTGACAGAGAAAGGTATGTCTAAGCTGTGGTAAAGGATGTTCTCGAGGGTACTCTGAAAGCTTCTCACTGCAAGGCACTTCTTAGTAAAACACTTTGTTTTTCAGACTTCTTTATTTTGTGAGCTTGGTCTTTTCTGTTTATCTTCTCATTGCTGTAATTCTGGTGGATGAAAGGTACATTTTGCAGAACTGAACTTCCTGCCTGAAAGGAGGCTTTGCAGGGGGATTAGCCATCAGTAGCCATCCTGTCTTAGAGGGTGCTTGGAGTGCTCCATCAGGCCTGTTGACCAGTTCCCTGGATCCCCACAGGAAGTCACTGGGAACAGGTCACATGCTGCTTTGTACCTAGATGCTTCCTTGCGTACATTTTGTTTTCAAAAGAAGTAGCCAGCCCTTTGTGGACAGGAACTGTGTCTTACTCTTTTGCCGTCCCTCACCTCAGGCAGCACTGCCAAAAGCATTCACAGTGACCGTGGAACTCTGTGGATTGAATGTCAGCTTGAGTAAGTTCCTGATGTAGCCAGGGCTGCAGCAGTTGGAATCTGGCTTCTGCAATACTCGAGTAGCCCTAGTGAATTACACTACTGTCAACCCCCCCGTGTACAACCCTGAAATGGGTCAGAACTGCACATTGTGCCACAAAGAGGCAAGCTGTCCCAGACCTCCAGCTTCATGACAGCCAGGGCCTTCTCCAGGACAGGTTCCTCCAGCCTGAGGCACTTGGACTCTGATGCCCTGGAATGATGAGAGATGCTGAGGGCCTCAGATTCTGAGGCTGTGGATTCTGTGAGGGCAGACGCCTCAGAGGAGCCAGCAGCCAGCAACCCAGCTGCCAGTCTAGCTAGCATATTTCATGATGAAGTAAAGCTGCAGCCGAGGAGCCCTGGAAGCAGACAGGATGACACCTCATGAACCTACCAGGCATGCACACCTCCGTAGCCAAGTTCTGCCTGATTGAACCACCACTTCCTGGCACTAATGAAGAGTGCTTCCACTGCAGGGCAAGGGGGCGTACGTGGAGTTCACATGACATAGGTCTGCATGTGTTTGTCTTCCAGTTGTTGAAATGATTGGTTATAAATAGAATTCACTGAAAGATGAAGAGGTGAAAGGTTTACTTATTGAAGTTTTCCTTTAATATCACACTGGAAACTCAAGAGAAGGGGAATTTCACCTTCACTTAGTAGATTTTCTCTCTGTAACCACTGAATTTATACAGTGTCTGTCAACCCAATCCTGTGAGTCTTGTGGGGTCTTAAATGTGGCTAGGGGGCAGATGTTATCTTAACTTCATAGAGGTATGAATTCAACCAGGAAGTCTAAGGAAACACCCTCCTTTGTGGAAGGCAGCAGTGGCATGGGAGCCACCCTCTGGGGCAAAAGTGTAGCCTGACATTCTCTGCAGAATTACACAATGAATTAAAAGTGGGAGCTTCATGTCTAAGGTAGAGCTCCACCCCATGTGATCCTGGGAAAATTTCTCAACTTCACCAAGCCTCTGTTTCTTCACCTGTAGATTGGAGGTAATAATAATGCATGTGGAATAGGATTAGTGAAATAAAGTACTTTTAACATGCCTGGCACATAGTAAGTGAGCAAAGAGATTCTGTACTGTTATTCATTATTATGTATTATCTATGTTATTAGCTGCTTAGTTACATAATGTTTGCTAAACTTTTGTTTTATTCGTTAAATTCTCATTGAACCTTAACAACTGCAATGTAGGGAGCCTCCACCACGTGCCAGGTAACTTGTTTTCATTCTCAGGACAGCATAATGAGGTGGGCGTGGTTGTCTCTGTTTCGCAGAGAGGAGTGCTTGCTCACGGTCACACAGCTGGAGAGACACAACTGGAGGTGGATCCAGGGCCTGTAGAAGTCCAAAGCCACTCTCCTTTTGCACTGCTGTCTAAGAGTGGCTTTGTTCTTGACCTCTTTAGAGTTATTACCTTGTTTGGTATTTATTTATTTATGAGACAAGGTCTCACTCCGTTGCCCATGCTGGAGTGCAGTGGTGTGATCTTGGCTCACTGCAACCTCCACCTCCCAGGTTTAAGCAGCTCTCTTGCCTCAGCCTCCTATGTAGCTGGGACTACAGGTGTGCACCACAACGCCAGGTTAATTTTTGTATTTTTTAGTAGAGGTGAGGTTTTGCCATGTTGTCCAGGCTGGTCATGAATTGTTTGGTATTTAAATGGAGGTCCATGACTGATTGCGCTTGGGATCATAGGCTGTAAATAATCCCCCAGTACCAGTGTTTCCCTAAAGCACTATTTGCATACGCAGACAGGTTGTGTTTCTTCTGTGAGAATTTCGTGTTCCTGTGCTTGGATCATGACAGGCAGGTGGCTTCACTGCTACCTGTGCTAATGAACTGCCCTTGCTCATGTCCGAGCTGCTGATAAGGGGTGTTTTCATGGGTTGATTATGAATCATTCCATTGACACACTGTTAAAAACATTCTTTGCATTCTGCCGTTCTGTAAAGGACTTTTAGGTTTAATGGAAATCTTGCAATCTCTTTTCCTAGGGAAGATTTGTGATAATAAATGTACATGTATTTGCAATGCATGTACTTATTCTTGTATGATCAATTTCCAAATGATTCTAAACATCTGCAGACGGAATTTCTTAAGATTAGCATTCTGTGCTGTACCCAAAAAAAAAAAAAACTCAAGATAAGCAGAGACAAGTTTCATGTTGCAGTAGACGGTGAATCCTTGGTGTTTATGGAAGCTGGTTAAGCAGGTGGTTGTGTTGTCTGACCCTCAGGCTAAAAACAGCAACAACAACAAAAATTCACTTTGATAATGTGATGTTATTGTCACAAGTTTAATAACTGACTTTGAAGGTCTACACAAGGAAACCGTGACGTTTTAGCAATTTCAGTTTTCCAGGGAGAGGAGGCTTAAAATTTCAATTCCAGCCCTGCCACCAACATTTAGAATAATAGTAAGCCATGTGCTTCTCCTGCTATTATTTTTAATTAAAAATGCATTATTTCCTCACAAAAGCATAGAGGTATAAAAATAATAATATTCACCATCAGAATGTATCTGTCTGGATAATCTAAGTTATCCTGTGATAACAAATAAGTCTCCATATCTCAGCATCGGTTATTTCTCTCTGATGTTCCATGCTCACTGCTGTGGACTAAATTGAGTCCCCCCCAAATTCATGTGTTAAAGCCCTTACTCCCAGTCTTACAGTATTTGGAGATAGAGCCTTTGGGAGGTAACTGGGTTTAGTAAAGGTCATAAGGCTGAAGCCCTCCTGATGGAGTTAGCACACTTGTGAGAAAAGACCCAGAGAGCTGTTCCCTGGCTTCCCTGGCCCCACACGTGCACAAAGGAGACACAATGTGAGCACAGAGAGAAGGCAGCTTTCGTCAAGCCAGGAAGAGGCTGCACCAGAACCCAGCTATGCTGGTGCCCTGATCTTGATCTTCCAGTCTCCAAAACTGAAAAAAAATTTTTTCTGCTGTTTTTAAGCCACTCAGTCTGTGGTATTTTGTTATGGGAGCCCAAGCTGGTTAAGATAGCTATCATAGGTCAGCAGGGGTCTCTGCTCAGGATGGTCACTGAAGGATCAGACTCCTGGAGTAAAGATTGTTGACAATAGCTATGCTGAGGAAAGGGGAATGAATATGACAATGGAATGTTTCAGTCTCAGCTCCCATGTGCCTGTTTCTGGACAGTGAGTTGTTTGTGAGCAGTACGGACAATTACTGCATTGGCATCTAAAGCAGATGCTCTTTAAATCTGTATTCAATTGATAATCCAAATATGACACAACATATATCAAAATTCGTATATTTAACTAGAAAACCTGAACCTGTGGCCCTTACATAAAGCGATAGGTAATAAACTCTCTTCCATTTCTCTATCCCAGGCTAAAATTGGCTAATACACGTAGTCTTTCTTCAGAAATGTTCATTCATTTAAAAACTCCGTGAAAGCATCAGTATACCTGGAGACTGACAAAGCAGGAATTCTAAACTCTTAAGAGAACATGAAAGGACTCTCATGAATGATTCCTCCCCAGCAAATAACTCCTGTCCTGTTTTCTTTCTCCTTATAGTCTGTTTCCACACATAATAACAAATTTTAAAACAAAGACGTACCATTTCTTTTACATGGTTAGCTAGGGATAAAGGACAGTCTTATCTTGCAAACAGTACAAAGTGCCTAAAATATGTTTTAAACATCCTTTAAAGTTATTATTTAGTTATTACTAAATATTACTTAGTGATACAGTTTGGATGTTTTTCCCCACCCAAATCTCATATTGAATTGTAATCCCCAGTGCTGGAGATGGGGCCTCATGCGAGGTGTTTGGATCACAGAAAATTGGTACCAAGGAGTGGAGCATTGCTGGAAAGATACTGAAAATGTAAAATTAACTCTGAACTTGGTAATAGGCAGAGGTTGGAAGACGTTGGAGGGCTCAGAAGAAGATAGGATGATGAGGGAAAGCTTAGAATGTCTTAGAGACAGTTCAGTGGTTGTGACCAAAAGGTGATATGGACAGTGAAGCCCAGGATTCTGAAGTCTCAGATAGAAATGAGGAACTTACTGGGAACTGGAGCGAATGTCACTCTTGTTATGATTAGCAAAGAGCTTCGCAGTATTCTGGTCATGCTCTAGGGATCTGTGGAAGTTTGAACTAAAAAGTGATGATTTACGGCATCTGGCAGAAGAAATTTCTAAGCAGCAACGTGTTCAAGAGATAGCCTGGCCAATTCTAACAGCCTACCTCAGATGGGGGAGCAAAGAAATGACCTAATATTGGAACTTACATTTCAAGAGGAAGCAGAGTATAAAAGTTTGGAAAATCTGCAGCCTGGCCATGTGGCACAGAAAGAAAAAGCTTTTTAAGGAGAAGAATTTAAGCAGACTGCAGAACTGACCACTTGCTAGAGATATTTGCGTAACTAAAAGGGAGCCAAATGCTGCTATCCAAGACAATGAGGGAAAAGGCTTTGAGGCATTTCAGAGACCTTCCCAGGAGCCCCTCCCATCATAGGCCCAGAGGCCTAGGAGGGCAGAATGGTTTCACGGGTCAGGCCTAGAGTATCCATTGCCCTGCACAGCCTTGGGACACTGCTTCCCACATTGCACCTGCTTCAGCTCCAGCCATGGCTCAAAGGGGCCCAGGTACAGCTTGGTTTGCCACTTTGGAAAACATAAGCCTTGGCAGCTCCTACATGGTGGTAAGCATGCAGGTGCACAGAATGCAAAAATAAAGAACTCTTGGTGGTCTCCACCTAGATTTCAGAGGATGTATGAGAAAGTCTAGGTGCACAGACAAAAGCTTGCTGCAGGGGCAGAGCCTTCACAGAGAACCTCTGCCAAAGCAGTGCCAAGGGAAATGCAAGATTGGAGTCCCCACACAGAGTCCCCAGTGGCGCACTGCATAGTGAAGCTGTGAGAATGGGGCCATCATCCTCCAGAAACCAGAATGGTAGATCCACCACCAGCTTGCACTCTACACCTGGAAAAGCCACAGGCATTCGACTCCAACTGGTGAGAGTAGCCTTGGAGGCTGAACCCTGCAAAGCCACAGGGTCAGAGCTGCCCAAGGCCTTGGGAGACCACCCCTTGCAACAGTGTGCCCTGGATGTGAGACATGGAGTCAAAGGAGATTATTTTGGAGCCTTAAGATTTAATGACTGCCCTGCTAGGTTTTGCTTGCATCGGGCCTGTAGTGTCTTTCTTTTGGCCAACGTGTCCCTTTCAGAATGGGAATGTTTACCTAAACTTGCCTATATCTCCACTGTGTCTTGGAAGTAAATAACTTGTTTTTTTTTTATTTTACAGACTTATTGGCAAAGGTACTTTACTGTCTCAGATGAGACTTTGGACTTTTGAGTTAATACTGGAATGAGTTAAGACTTTAGGGGACTATTGGGAAGGCATGGTCATGTTTTATAATGTGAGAGGGACATGAAATTAGGGGGAGGGGGGCTAGGGGTAGAATGATAGAGTTTGGGTATTTGTACCTGCTCAGATTATCATGTTGAATTGTAATCCCCAGTACTGAAAGTGGGGCCTGGTGGGAGGTATTTAGGTCATGGGGATGGATCCCTCATAGCTCGGTGATGTCTTTGCCATGGTGAGTGAATTCTCATGAGATCTGGCCATTTAAAAGTGCGTGGCACCTCCCACACCTCTTGCTTCAGCTTTCACCATGTGACATACCTACACCCCTTTCACCTTCCGCCATGATTGTAAGCTTCCTGAGGCCTCCCTAGAAGCTGAGCAGATGTCAGCACCATGCTTCCTGTACAGCCGGAAGAACTGTGAGCCAATTAAGCCTTTTTCTTTATAAATTTCCTAGTGTTAAGTATTTCTTTATAGCAGTGCAAGAATGGCCTAATACACTTGGAAAAAACATGTCAGTGAAAGCAGATGCTCAGATGGAGCTCTGCATTTGTTTTCACTCTCAGAACATTTGCTGAACTGAGTGAACTCCAGTTTTGGTGTTTATAGCCTTGTGGGGATGAGGCACTGGAAATAAAGCCTAGGGCTACCGAAAGTGAGTGGAGTATTCACTCTAAAGCTGGATCCAAAAGGATACATACTCAGCACTAAGAAAATGGGTAAAGAAGGCCCCTGAGAAGTTGTAGCCAAAGCCTAGGCCTCATGCTGGTCTTAGAGTGAACTTGGCAAAGCAAACGCAATCTTTTCTGAAGAAACTTATTTTCATGCCAGGTCCCAAAGAATACCTACAAATAATTTTCCATGGAAAATGAACAACTCATAATAAAGAGTTATTAAATCTGAACGAAAGCAAGGCATTAAGAACAAGAACCAGTGTAAACAACAAATAGGATAAATGGAATCACAAAGACTTCAGATATTGCATATTGGACACAAAATACAAAATAATGTTACTTATGTTTAAAGAAGTAATACACAAACTTTGAATATATGCAGAAAAAAAAAAGAAAGGCTATAAAACTCAACCAAGAAGACTTGGAAAAAAATTAACTGAAATTTCCTGATTTAAAAAAAAAAAAACTGGCCGGGCGCGGTGGCTCATGCCTGTAATCCCAGCACTTTGGGAGGCCGAGGCGGGTGGATCACGAGGTCAAGAGATCGAGATCATCCTGGTCAACATGGTGAAACCCCATCTCTACTAAAAATACAAAAATTAGCTGGGCATGGTGGCATGTGCCTGTAGTCCCAGCTACTCGGGAGGCTGAGGCAGGAGAATTGCTTGAACCCAGGAGACAGAGGTTGCGGTGAACCGAGATTGCGCCATTGCACTCCAGCCTGGGTAACAAGAGCGAAACTCCGTCTCAAAAAAAAAAAAAAAGAAAACTAATCACTGAAAATGAAAACTTAATGGACAGGGTTTTTTTTGTTTGTTTTGTTTTATTTTGTTTTGTTTTGTTTTGTTTTGTTTTTGAGACAATCTAGCAGTGTCACCAGGCTGGAGTGCAGTGGTGCAATCTCAACTCACTGCAACCTCCGCCTCCCGAGTTCAATTGATTCTCCTGCCTCAGCCTCCCAAGTAGCTGAGACTACAGGCACGTGCCACCGCGCCCAGCTAATTTTTTGTATTTTTAGTAGAGATAGCATTTCACCACGTTGACCAGGATGGTCTCAAATGCTTGACCTTTTGATCCATCTGCCTCAATCTCGCAAAGTGCTGGGATTACAGGCGTGAGCTACTGTGCCCAGCCTAATAGACGGTTTTAATGGCATAATAGAGATAACTGAAGAAAAGTAGAGAACCGGCCTGGCGTAGTGGCTCATGCCTGTAATCCCAGCACTTTGAAAGGACAAGACAGGCAGATCACCTGATGTCAGGAGTTCGAGACCAGCCTAACCAACATGGTGAAACCCCAGCTCTACAAAAAACACAAAATTAACCAGGCATGGTGGCACACACCTGTAATCCCAGCTACTTGGGAGGCTGAGGTAGGAGAATTGCTTGAATCCAGGAGGCAGAGGTTACAGTGAACAGAGATTGTGCCATTACACTCCAGTCTGGGCAACAAGAGCAAAACTCCATCTCAAAAAAAAAAAAAAAAAAGAA
>PVKV010035976.1:0-16098 GCA_004027835.1 Alouatta palliata
GAATATGCATTGTCTTAGTCTGCACAGCAGTAAGTACAAATATAATATTCATACATGTATGAAATTCTTTATAGGTATGAGCTTGTGTTTGTATTTTGGTATGTATGGTAGAAAAAGAGAGAAAGACTGAAAATATTGATAATTTGGACCATGTTTGTTTTATTATTATATAAATTCATTAGTTCTGGGAAAGGAAAGGAAAAATTACCAGTTATAAATATTATTGACTCATAATGTACCTAACCTAAAAAGTCAGCAAATTTTCCCAACGTTCCCAACTATGAAGTTATAAAATATAAAATCAAATGAGGATATGTCTGGCACAGAAAGCAAGTCACATAATTGCTACATAGCACTGCCTTTTATTTTATTATTTACTATTTCAAGATTGTAAATACTTAATGCATACATTTGTGGCAATGGATCATTTCTTATAAAGAAAACTTTTAAAAATCTACTTCCAACAGTAATAGATTACAGTATGTCTGTATGTCTGTGAAGTTTAATTTAGTTTCAAGCCACTGCTATGAGTATACTTAGTTTCAAGCCACCGCTATGAGTATACAAGTGTAGAGTAAATTCCTATGTCAGGAAAGAAATGAATCCAACAGTTAGAGTGTTTAAGCTGGTGTTATAATCCAACCTAATCCCAGAAATACCAGATGTCTCCTATATGTGATCTGTTTATTTCATGGGCTTTGTAATTACCTATGCTATCTATATTTTGAACTTAAACTTATCCTATTTTATTCTAATGAAGGCCTCCATATCATGACTGTGAAATCAACAAATTTCCCTGACTCACTGCTCTGTTCTTGCTTCAAGAATGCTCTTAACAGATTCTGATGCCGTTATGACACTAATTCATATCTTATGGCACTTTTTAAACAGGGAAGAGTTGCTATTATGTCTTTTAGAATATGTATACCAGAAATTTTAGGGTCAAAAATGCTTTTCCAGTAATTTAGGGAGCAAACTGATGACATAATAAATGATCTGTCCTGAACCAAGTCCTAAAAACAAAAAAATGCACCACAAGCAATAAAACTGAATTGAAACTTGTCATCATGCAGAGAAAATATAACAATATTAGGCAGAAATGTTTCAGAAGCTATCGATACCACATTTAAAATGCAAGTCTTATGTTTCAGATAGACATTAAAATTTTTCTTTAATGATATCCAAAGAGAATGTGTTGCCATGGCAAATTATATCGATAGACGTCACTTTTCTCAACTCCCATGCCGTATTCCCCAGAAATGTCTTGTTTACAGTCAAAATCAAGCTTAAATGAACATGAAGGGTAGCCTCACTGGCGTCTAGGGGAAGAGTTTCTGAGAAAGATTTCTGAAAAGAAGTATAAGTGAAAAATCCTTCCCATTGTACCTTGGAGTTGTCTTTCTCAACTTTGGCAGTATTTGGTCCAGATGGTGCTTTGTTGTGGTGGCTTGTCCTGTTTACTAAAGGATGTTTGGTAGCATTCCCCACCTCTACTCACCAGATACTAGTAACTAACACTCCCCCAGTCCCATTTGTGACAAACCAAATTATCTATAAACATTGCCAAATTTCTCCTGGTTAAGAACTACTGTCTTAGAGGAAAGGGATTAGCTGATTTTTATAAACAAGAACAACAGATCTAGGTCTGTTACTGATGACTGGCTGATGAAACAGAACTGAGGAATCCAACTCTTTACAATCATCCCTTGCCCTTTTTTCTTATCTAATCATATCCCCATCCCATTTCCTGTATATCTGATGGTGCCTTTAAAGATATTTGTGGATTTTATGAAAACTCACCTTTTCTTATTAATATAGAAGTTTAAAATACACATCTTTATATGGACATGCACTGTAAACACTCTTTTCAAACTTCAGCTGCTGTATTTCTTTTTCCTGATTTTTCCTTTGGCAATACGTCTAGTAATGTTCTGAGAGAGCTTTCTATGAAAGAGATTTTAAAAAATAATAAGCTAGGAAAGGTAGAATTATTACAAAACTACGTATTGGCCATGGAAATTCTGAGCAAGATTGGAGCACGCTGACCGGGGCATTTTACAAAGAGTCATAAGTGTAGCAGATACAAGTGAAGAAATACTGGTAGTTTTTATATCAAGAAAACAATACTTTAAATGTTACTACAATTCTAATTATTTTGAAGAGATACAATTTTGTTTATGTGCTTCCTCAATAGAAAAGTTGCTGAGAAACTTAATTAGGCAGATTTTTTTTCTGGTGCTAGTATGACAATAGCTTGAATACCCAGGGAAACACCGTAACTTCTCAAGTCAATAACGTTGTGCTAAGAGTAATTAACAAAAGTATCATTAACCATAAAATTGAAAATGCCAATTTAAAAACACCCAACATAGAACTCATGATTAATTTAGTAAAATATAAAACAAAAACTCTATACTATTATCAGTAACATAATTTGATTGCAAAATATCATCAAAACGTGTTGTGATATTTTCACCAATTGTTGAACTAATGGGTTGACTCTCACATGTATTTGGAAAAAAAAAAAAATGAAATGTAGCCTAGTCATGTTTTCCCTAGAAACTCAGATTGAAAAGGTCATAAACTGGTTTTCCAATATGTTGCAGAACAAACTAACAATATTGCAAAATTGGACCCTGCAGACACTTGTAAACAGCCAAACCATTTTTTCAAGAAGACATATCTCCCTCTTGCTGACCGAGGATGAAATTTGGAACTTACCTAACCTCTGAAGACTCCCCTAGGTACTTGAGAATTAGATCTAGGATTACTCACAGTTAGAAGCATTCCCAAAGAGTTAAGATGCTAGCAGTTCACCTCAATGTAATATTTGAATTTTCTGCCTCAGGTGTGTATGTAGGCAGTTTCTTTAATGCATTTTTATGTATGTGATCAATAACATAAAACTTTCATTTATTTAAAAATACTTTGGGACATGGAAAATGCTTTTCTTAATATATAATTTTGCTTCAAAATATGCTTTTATTTTTTTGATGTGCATGTTTCCCAGCAAATGACATACTATCACTTCATAGTGCAATCTAAATTACTAGATCCAATTATTTAACTTCCATTTATCTTTTAATATATAAATAATTCACTATCACACTCTTTTTTTTTTTTTTTAGAAGAAAAGGCATACTTTATCCCATAGATTGACTCTTTCATGTAAATGTCATATATTCCTGCCTCATTCACGGAGTAAACCCTATTGTAAACTATGGGCTTTAGTTAATAATATCCATATTGGCTTACCAGTGGTAACAAAGGCATTATACAAATGTAAAATGTTAATAATGGGGAAAACTAGGAAGTAGGGGATATATATAAATTCTCTGTACTTTCTGTAAATTTTTCTATATAGCTAAAATCTCCTTAAAATGTAAAGTCTGCTAATTTAAAAAAATGATATTTTTTTTATTTATGGAGAAAAAAAGATGAGGAAATTTATCATAAAGTCTGAAAGAGCACAGACAATGTAATGTCACAGTTCAAAGAACTGGAAAAACAAGAACAAACCAAACTCAAACCTAGAAGAAGAAAAGAAATAACCAAGATGAGAGCAGAACTAAATGAAATTGAAACAAAAAAATCTGTATTTCAAAATATAATTGAAACAAAAAGCTTGTCCTTTGAAAAGATAAATAAAATTGGTAGGCCCTTAGAGAGATTAACCAAGAAAAAAAGAGGGAAGATCCAAACATACTCAATTAGAAATGAAATGGGAGATATTACAACTGACACCACAGAAATATGAAAGTTAATTCAAGCCTACTATGAACCCCTTTAGGCACATAAACTGGAAAACCTAGAGGAGATGATAAATTCCTAGAAATATACAATCTTCCTAACTTAAACCAGAAAGAATTAGAATCCATGAACAGACAAATAACAGTTAATTTGAAATTGCAATAAAAAAATTGCCAACAAAAAAAGCCCAAAGCCAAATGATTCATAGCTGAAACCCATCAGACATTCAAAGAAGAATCAGTACCAATCCTGTTGACACTATTTCACAAGATAGAGAAAGAGGCAATTCTCCCTAAATCATTCTATGAAGCCAGTATCACCCTAATACCAAAAACAGGAAAGAATATAATATATGCAAGTCAATAAATGAGATACACCACATAAACCGAATTAAAAACAAAAATCACATGATCATTTCAGTAGATGCAGAAAAAGCATTTGACAAAATTCAGCATCCCTTTATGATTAAAACCCTTAAGTCAGCATACAAGAGACATGCCTTAATGTAATAAAAGCCATCTATGACAAACCCACAGTCAGCATAATACTAAACAGGCAGGAGTTGAAAGCATTCCCTGTGAGAACTGATACAATACAAGGATGCCCACTCTTAACGTTTCTATTCAACATAGTACTGGAAGTCCCAGCCAGAGTAATCAGATAAGAGAAAGAAAGAAAGAGCATCCAAATCAATAAAGAGGAAGTCAAACCTTTGCTGTTTGCTGATGATATGATATGATATGATACCTAGAAAACCCAAAAGACTTCTCCAAAAAGCTACTAGAACTGATAAATGAATTTATCAAAGTTTCAGATTACAAACTTAATGTATGCAAATTAGTATAGCTCTGCTATACACCAACAGCAACCAAGCTGAGAATCAAATCATGAACTCTATCCCTTTTATGAGAGCTGCAAAATTAAATAAAACATTTAGTAATATACCTAACCAAGGAGGTGGAAGACCTATACAAGGAAAACTACAAGACACTGCTTAAAGAAATCATAGAAGACACAAACAAATGAAAACACATACCATGTTCATGGAAGAGTAGCATCAATATTGTGAAAATGACCAAACTGCCAGAAGCAATCTATAATTTCAATGCAATTTCCATCAAAATAGCACCATGATTCTTCACAGAGCTAGGAAAGACAATCCTAAAATTCATACGGAATCAAAAAGGAGCCCACATAGCCAAAGCAAGACCAAGCAAAAAGAACAAATCTGGAAGCATCACATTACCCAAATTCAAACAAATTAAAAAGAAACAAACAAACAAACAATCCTATCAAAAAAAAATGGGCTCAGGACATGAATAGACAATTGTCAAAAGAAGATATACAAATGGCCAAAAAACAAATGAAAAAAATGCTCAACATCACTAATGAAAGAAATGCAAATCAAAACCACAATGCAATATCACCTTACTCTTTTGCAAGAATGGCCGTAACAAAATAAATAAATAAATAATAAATGTTGATGGGGATGGAGTGAAAGGGAACACTTTTAGACTGTTGCTGGAAATGTAGACTAGCACAACCATGATGGAATACAGTGTGGTAATTTGTTAAAGAGCTACATTTGATCTAGTAATCTCACCACTGCATATCTATCCAAAAGAAAATAATTCATTATATGAAAAAGATACTTGCACACAACTGTTTATAGCAGCAGAATTTGCAATTGCATAAATATGGAACCAGCCCAAATATCCAACGATCAATGAGTGAATAAAGAAATGGAAGACGACCCAAGATGGCCAAATAGGAACAGCATGGATTGCAGTTCCCAGCGAAAATGCAGAGGGTGAGTGATCACCGCATTTCCAAACAAATTTTTACTGCCCACAGACCAGGAGATTCCCAGGCAAAAAAGCACCATGAGTTTACAGCATGGCTGTTTCAACCGGCACAGCAGATCTCTGCACAAAAACTCACACAGATCCAGGCACTGTTTCAACTGGTGACTGTAATGCCTGGGAGACAGAGTCACCCATTCAACTGAAAAAAAGGGAGCTGAAACAGGGTGACTCAGCCAATCCCACCCCCACAAAGACCAGCAATCTGAAATGTTCTGGATTGAGAGTTTCACAGCAAACACACCTGGACCTGGGACAGTCCAGGTCTGTGGAGGGAAGGGTGTCTGCCATTACCGAGGCAGTCCAACACTACCAAGGAGGTTCACCATTACCGAGGCAGTCTGCCATTACTGAGGCAATCTGCCATTATTGAGGCTGTCCACCATTAAAGAGATAGTCCGCCATTACTGAGGCAGACCGCCATTACCAAGGCAGTTCTAACTATACCCCTATGAACAAAACTGCAAGGAAGTTCACACAGCAGATGGCCAGAGCCCATGGCAGCTGAGCAACACCTCTGCTAGCAGAGTGTGACTAGGCTACCTCCTCGCTGGGTAGGGCATCTCTGAAAAAAGGCAGCAGCACGTCAGGATCTTATAAATAAAGCCCAACCATCCCGAGACAGAACACCAGGGAAAAAAAGACAGTTATGAGTTCTGCTACAGCAGACTTAAACGTACCTGCCCAGCAGCTCTGAATGGAAAAACGGAGCTCACAGCTCAGCACTTGAGCTCCTATAAAGGACAGACTGTCCCCTCAAGCAGCTTCCCAACCCTCATTTATCTAAAGAGTCAAGTCATGAAGGAGAGCTCAGACTGATATCTGGTGGGTACCCTTTTGGGACAAAGATAACAGAAGAAGAAACTGGCAGCGACCCTTACTGTTCTGCAGCTGCTGCAGGTGATTCCCAGGCAAGCAGGGTCTGGAGTGAACCTTCAGCAGTACTACAGCAGAGGGGCCTGACTGTCAGAAGGAAACCTAAGAAACAGGAAGAAATAACTTCATCATCAACAAACTAGATGTCCACTCAGAGACCGAATCTGAAAGTCATCAACTACAAAGAACAGAGGTAAATAAATCCACAAAGATGGGAAGAAACCAGCACAAAAAGGATGAAAACAACCAAAACCAGAGCACCTCTCCTCCTCCAAAGGATCACAACTCCTCACCAGCAAGGGAACAAGGCTGGATGGAGAATGAGTCTGATGAATTGACAGAAACAGGCTTAAGAAGGTGGGAAATAACAAACTTCTCTGAGTTAAAAGAACATGTTCTAACCCAATGCAAAGAAACTAAGAATGTTGAAAACAGATTTGACGAAATGCTAGAGAAACAGCTTAGAGAAACAGCTTAGAGAAGAATATAAATGAATTGATGGAGCTGAAAAACACAACACGAGAACTTCACGAAGCATACAAAAGTTTCAATAGCTGAATCAACCAAGCAGAAGAAAGGACACCAGAGATTGAAGATCAACTCAATGAAATAAAATGAGAAGGCAAGATTAGAGAAAAAAGAGTGAAAAGAAATAAACAAAGCCTCCAAGAAACATAGGATGATGTGAAAGACCAAATCTACGTTTGATAGGTGTACCTACATGTGACAGACAGAATGAATCCAAACTGGAAAACACTCTTCCAGGTATTATCTGAGAACTTCCCCAACCTATCAAGGCAGGCCAATATTCAAGTCCAGGAAATACAGAGAACACCACAGAGATATTCCTCAAGAAGAGCAACCCCAAGGCACATCATTGTCAGATTCACCAGGGTTGAAATGAAGGAGAAAATGCTAAGGGCAGCCAGAGAGATAGGTCGGGTTATCCACAAAGGGAAGCCCATCAGACTCACAGCATATCTCTCAGTAGAAACCCTACAAGCCAGAAGGGAGTGGGGGCCAATATTCAACATCCTTAAAGAAAAGAACTTTCGGCCGGGCGCGGTGGCTCACGCCTGTAATCCCAGCACTTTGGGAGGCCGAGGTGGGTGGATCACGAGGTCAAGAGATCGAGACCATCCTGGTCAACATGGTGAAACCCCATCTCTACTAAAAATACAAAAATTAGCTGGGCATGGTGGCACGTGCCTGTAGTCCCAGCTACACGGGAGGCTGAGGCAGGAGAATTGCTTGAACCCAGGAGGTGGAGGTTCCAGTGAGCCAAGATCATGCCATTGCACTCCAGCCTGAGTAACAAGGGCGAAGCTCCATCTCAAAAAAAAAAAGAAAAGAAAAGAAAAGAAAAGAACTTTCAAACCAGAATTTCATATCCAGCCAAACTAAGCTTTATAAGTGAAGGAGAAATAAAATCCTTTATGAACAAGCAATTGCTTAGAGATTTCATCACCACCAGGCCTGCTTTACAAGAGCTCCTGAAAAAGGCACTAAACATAAAGGAAAAACCAGTACCAGCCACTCCAGAAACATACTAAATGGTAAAGAGCATTGACACATTGAAAAAACAGCATCAACTAATGGGCAAAACAGCCAGCTAGCATCAAAATGGCAGGATCAAATTCACACATAACAATTTTAACCCTAAATGTAAATGGGCTAAATGCCCCAATCAAAAGACACAGACTGGCAAATTGGATAAAAAGCCAAAACCCATCGGTGTGCTGTATTCAGGAAACCCATCTCACATGCCAGCATCCACATAGGTTCAAAATAAAGGGATGGAGGAAGATTTACCAAGCAAATGGAGAGCAAAAAAAAGCAGGAGTTGCAATCCTAGTCTCTGATAAAATAGATTTAAAGCAATAAAGATCAAAAGAGACAAAGAAGGGCATTACATAATGGTAAAAGGATCAATGCAACAAGAAGAGCTAACGATCCTAAATATATATGCAGTCAATACAGGAGCACCCAGATATATAAAGCAAGTTCTTAATGACCTACAAAGAGACATAGACTCCTACACAATAATAGTGGGAGACTTTAACACTCCACTGTCAATATTAGACAGATCAATGAGAGAAAATTAACAAGGATATCCAGGACTTGAACTCAGATCTGGTCCAAGCAAACCTAATAGACATTTACAGAACTCTCCACCCCAAATCCACAGAATATACATTCTTCTCAGCACCGTATCACACCTACTCTAAAATTCGCCACATAATTGGAAGTAAATCACTCCTCAGCAAATGCAAAAGAACAGAAACCATAACAAACAATCTCTCAGACCACTGGGCAATCAAATTAGAACTCAGAATTCAGAAACTAATTCAGAACCACACAAGTTCATGGAAACTGAACAACTGGCTCTTGAATGTTGACTGGATAAACAATGAAATGAAGGCAGAAAGAAAGATATTCTTCGAAACCAATGAGAATGAAGATACAACATATCAGAATCTCTGGGACACATTTAAAGCAGTGTCTAGAGGAAAATTTATAGCAATAAATGTCCAAATGAGAAGCAAAGAAAGATCTAAAATCGACACTCTATCGTCAAAATTGAAAGAGCTAGAAGAGCAAGATGAAAAAAACTCAAAAGCTAGCAGAAAAGAAATAACTAAGATGAGAGCAGAACTGAAGGAGATAGAGACACAAAAAAACCCTTCAAAAAATCAATAAATCCAGGAACTGGTTTTTTGAAAAGGTCAACAAAATAGACAGAGCACTAGCCAGATTAATAAAAAGGAAAAGAGAAAATCAAATCGATGCAATAAAAAACGATAAAGGGGATATCACCACAGATTCCACAGAAATTCAAACCATCATCAGAGATTATTACAAACAACTCTATGCACATCAACTGGTAAACCTGGAAGAAATGGATAAATTCCTGGACACTTGCATCCTCCCAAGCCTAAACCAGGAAGAAGTCAAAACCCTGAATAGACCAATAATAAGGGCTGAAGTTGAGGCAGCAATTAATAGCCTACCACCCAAAAAAAGCCCAGGTCCAGATGGATTCACAGCTGAATTCTACCGGATGTACAAAAAGGAGCTGATACCATTCTTCTGAAACTATTCCAAATAATCCAAAAAGAGGGAATCCTTCCCAAATCATTTTATGAAACCAACATCATCCTGATACCAAAGCCCGCCAGAGACTCAACAAGAAAAGAAAACTTCAGGACAATATCCATGATGAACATAAATGCAAAAATATTCAATAAAATGCTGGCAAACTGATTGCAACAGCACATAAAAGCTTATCCATCACAACCTAGTAGGCTTCATCCCAAGGATGCAAGGCTTGTTCAACATATGCAAGTCTATAAATGTAATTCATCACATAAACAGAACCAAAGACAAAAACCACATGATTATTTCAATAGATGCAGAGAAGGCCTTAGACAAAATTCAATAGCTCTTTATGCTAAAAACTCTGAATAAACTAGGTATCAAGAGCACGTATCTCAAAATAATAAAAGCTATGTATGACAAACCCACAGTTAATATCATACTGAATGGGTAAAAACTGGAAGCATTCCTTTTGAAATCTGGCACTGCACAGGGATGCCCTCTCTCACCACTCCTATTCAATATATTATTGGAAGTTCTAGCCAGAGCAATCAGGCAAGAAAAAGAAATAAAGGATATTCAATTAGGAAAGGAGGAAGTCAAATTGTCTCTATTTGCAAATGACATGATTGTATATTAAGAACACCCCACTGTCTCAGCCCAAAATCTCCTGAAACTGATAAGCAACTTCAGCAGTCTCAGGATACAAAATCAATGTGCAAAAGTCACAAGTATTCCTATACACCAATAACAGGATTAAAGAGAGCCAAATCAAGAACGAACTCTCATTCACAGTTGCTACAAAGAGAATAAAACACCTGGGAATACAACTAACAAAGGATGTAAAGGACCTCTTCAAGGAGAACTACAAACCACCGCTCAATGAAATAAGAGAGGACACAAACAGATGGATAAATATTCCATGCTCATGGTTAGGAAGAATCAATATTATGAAAATGGCCATACTGCCCAAAGTAATTTATAAATTCAACGCTATCCCCATCAAGCTACCAATGACCTTCTTCACAGAACTGGAAAAAACCACCTTAAACTTCATATAGAACCAAAAGAGAGCCTGCATAGCCAAGTCAATTCTAAGCAAAAAGAACAAAGCTGAAGGCATCACACTACCTGACTTCAAACTATACTACAAGACAGTAATCAAAACAGCATGGTACTGGTACCAAAACAGGGATATAGACCAATGGAACAGAACAGAGGCCTTGGAGGCAACACAACACATCTACAACCATCTGATCTTTGACAAACCTGACAAAAACAAGCAATGGGGAAAGGATTCCCTGTTTAAAAAATGGTGTTGGCAAAACTGGCTAGCCATGTGCAGAAAGCAGAAACTGGACCCCTTCCTGACACCTTACACCAAAATTAACTCCAGATGGATTAAAGACTTAAACATAAGACCTAACACCATAAAATCCCTACAAGAAAACCTAGGCAAAACCATTCAGGACATAGGCATAGGCAAAGACTTCATGACCAAAACACCAAAAGCATTGGCAGCAGAAGCCAAAATAGGCAAATGGGATCTAAACTCCAGAGCTTCTGCACAGCAGAAGAAACAATCATTAGAGTGGACTGGCAACCAAAAGAATGGAAAAAAATTTTTGCAATCTACCCATCTGACAAAGGACTTATATCCAGAATCTACAGAACTAAAACAGATTTACAGGAAAAAAACCAAACAAATCCATTCAAAAATGTGCAAAGGATATGAACAGACATTTTTCAAAAGAAGACATATATGAGGCCAACAAACATATGAAAAAATGCTCATCATCACTGGTCATTAGAGAAATGCAAATTAAAACTACATTGAGATACCATCTCACACCAGTTAGAATGGAGATCACTAAAAAATCTGGAGACAACAGATGCTGGAGAGGACGTGGAGAAACAGGAACATTTTTACACTGTTGGTGGGAGAGTAAATTAGTTCAGCCATTGTGGAAGACAGTGTGGTGATTCCTCAAGGACCTAGAAATAGAAATTCCATTTGACCCAGCAATCCCATTACTGGGTATATATCCAATGGATTACAAATCATTCCATTATAAAGACATATGCACACGTATATTCATCGCAGCACTGTTTACAATAGCAAAGACTTGGAACCAACCCAAATGTCCATCGATGATAGACTGGACAGGGAAAATGTGGCACATATACACCATGGAATACTATGCAGCCATAAAAACCAATGAGTTTGTATCCTTTGTAGGGACATGGATGAACCTGGAAACTATCATTCTCAGCAAACTGACAGAAGAACAGAAAATCAAACACCACATGTTCTCACTCATAGGCGGGTGATGAACAATGAGAACACATAGACACAGGGAGGGGAGCATCACACACTGAGGTCTGTTGTCTGGGGGACTGGGAAGGGACAGTAAGGGGTAGGGAGTTGGGGAATGATAACATGGGGAGAAATGCCAGATATAGGTGATGGAGATGGAGGCAGCAAACCACATTGCCATGTGTGTACCTATGCAACAATCTTGCATGTTCTTCACATGTACCCCAGAACCTAAAATGCAATTATATATCTATAGATAGATACACACACACACACACACACACACACACACATATATATAAATCTTGTAAACTAAAAAACAAAACAAAACAAAAAAGAAACAAAACTGTGCACACCATCGAATACTACTCAGCCATGAAAAGGAACAAAATAATGGTATTTGCAGCAACCTGGATGGAATTGGAGAAAGTATGTTTGGCTGACTTTAACTTCTTAACATTATTTACGACACAGAAATAGACGTTGATGCATGTAGCTGCAGTTTGTTGATTCTCATTGTTGTATATTTTACTCTCTGATTATACCACTATTTATCTATTCTATTTTTAATGGAATTTGAATGTTTTCTCCAGTTTTAGTCTCTTAGGAACCATCATTCTGCATGCCTCTTGCTATATATATAAATACATTGCCAATAAGAACTGAAACCATTGGGTTTCATAAAATGAGTTGGAAAATGCTGCTCCTCTTTCACCTTTTGTCTGTTACCTGAAGATGGTTGAGTAATACTGGTATTGTTTTTCCTCAAATGTTTTATAGAAGACATGTATGAAGCCATCTTGTCTTATAAATTCTTTTCATGAGAAACTTTTAAATTATGAATTTAGTTTATGTAATGCTTGCTGCATTTTTTCTATTAAAGTAAACACACATAAATAAAAGAGCAGATTTCTTGTGTATGCCAGAAAGAAACTAGTAGGGAAATGAAAGGAGTTTGAATTTTATTCTAAATGTGATATAACATAGTAGTATAGCCTCGAACAAGTTCAATAATCTCTCGAGTTTTCATTTTTACCATTGAAGTACTTACCTGCCTTACTAGGCTGTGTTGGGTTTATGAATGAAATGATCACAGTACCTACTAAATGGTAGTTATTATTCATTTTCCCTGCATTAGGTACAGATGGCAACTGGTGAATATCATGCTTATTTGAAATAAAAATTTCTTCTGAAGTTACAATTAATCCGAGTACTTAATCTTTTACATATTTCAGCATTATATATATATTGATACCATCACTAATAGTGACTGACATTTTACTTCTTTTCACCTCCCCCACAAATAAAGTAAACTAACACTTTCATAAAAATAAGACTTTATTTTGTGCTCTTGAAGAAGTAACTTCTTGGAGTAAAAACAAGTTGAACAAAAACTGTGAAATGTCTAAGAAAAAAACATTTCCACATTAAATACTCCTATAAATTTCTAAAAATTCCATGACCTATTGAAACAGAGAAATGTCTTGGTGATTGGTGAAAATGAGTACAAGGAATACTAGAAGAGACATCTGTAGTAAGAGTGTGTATATTTGGAGTGAAGTAGTTATGGAGCTGAGATCTTCGATAAGTAAATTATCAAAATACACACACATACACACACACACACACACACACACACACACACATGCACGCAGACTTAAGAGAAGCCAGAGTAAACAGTGTGAACACAGAAATCAACAGTAAGAGACATTATTGCTGTGTGGCAACTTTATGATATGAAGCCCAAGATTGGTATTAATATAAAAATAAAATTGATTAATGCTTCGAGGTGTGAAAGGCAAGTAGCAGAAGTAGCAATCTGACACACAAAGAGTTTACAGATAAAATCCTTGAGAGCTTTCATGAGTGTGTGTGTAAAACAAAAAATTTAGAAAGTGCTAGATATATTTATCCCATAAGCGTCCAGCATCATATTAGAATCTTATAGTTTCTCCTACAGCTATTTAAACCTTATAATTATTTAATGATTACTTTATTCATATGAGTTATTTTCTCTCTACAATTCTGACTGATTTCAAGATGTGGGAAATAAGAAGCCTTATCCAATGAAAGTAATAAGCTTCATTCTCAGAAAACTGCTTAGACACTCTAACAGATAAAAGAAATACTTTACACTTTATGAAATGATGAATTTGATTTATTTCTGAAATTGAGGGACAATTTTCCTTCTCTTCTTTTAGAATATCGAATAAAATTAAATTGAAGAGGATTCTATTCCCTCTAGTTTAATTTCATCCAATAGGCCAATAAATACCCAGGATTTCTGTACCCTTCATAAAAACAGAAAAATGAAACATCCCTACTCATCAAAAGAAAATGCAAGGGCATATATGTTACATTACATATTTTAATTAGAGTGAGTGATAACCAGCCCCATCTTGGTTTATTTTTAATGATTTTTTTTTAATTGTTGTGATCTCTTTACCCCGACAGTCTTCCATTTGTACAAACATGTTAGTATGCAACTTTTTTTTTTTGAGACGGAGTTTCACTCTTGTGGCCCGGGCTGGAGTGCAATGGTGCAGTCTCGGCTCACTACAACCTCCACCTCCCGGGTTCAAGATCTGTTGCCTCAGCCTCCCGAGTAGCTGGGATTACAGGCATGCTCCACCACACCCAGCTAACTTTATATTGTTAGGAGAGACAGTGTTTCTTCAAGTTGATCAGGCTAGTCTCGGATTCCCAACCTCAGGTGATCCGCCTGTCTTGGCCTCCCAAAGTGCTGGGACTACAGATGGTGACCCACCACACCTGGTCAGTGTGCAACCTTTAGCGTGGCATTTCCCCTCTTAGTCCCACCATGGATTTCTGCCACACCTGTGCTGACCTACACAAGCATTTATTGGCTTCAAGTAGGTACAACTTAACAGGTTTGGGCTTGGGTCCTATTTCAGTAGCAGTTATTTCCTGGCTGCAGGGACTCGTCTGACTGTGGAAATCCTCTCTGCACTCAGCATATACCAGCTGTCTGGGGGAGTTACCTCATGCAGAATCCTTGACCAATGGAGGACAGGAGATGATGAATAAAAATTTTCTCCTTTTTTCCTACAGGCAGTCAGTTCACAAAAGTATTTCACAAGGCTCCTTAGAAGGCCCTACAGTAGCAAATATGAGTTGCCTTTAGGATGGACAATTTAGTTTTACATCTTTATGTGACTTTTCCTTTTTCCCTTATTCCACCTGTTACTCAAACCTACTCCCCGGGAGCATATTTTTAAACAAGCGACCTGAACACAGCCTTTATTTAATTCAGGCTCTGCTTTTAGAAAAAGCCAGGCATTTTAATTCTTAGTAGGATCAAAACAGGTACAACACACCAGCTCACTTTAGATGGTAATCCTCTATGACAGCTTGTCGGCTACCTGACCAAACTTGCTTCGCCAGTTCCTTTAATCACCTAAGAAAACCAGCATTTTCAATTTGTCCACCTTTCATGCTTTGTTTAGTTTTACCAGCTCCTGCTTCCCACCCACACTTGAGAACAACACTCTGCCACTCTACCTGACTTGAATTGTATTATGCTTGCCAGGCTGTTTCTGCGTTCTAAACGATATCCCGTGCTAGGGGCAAACCACGACCTAGTTTTATCAAAAGCATAACAGAACAAGACTAAAGTATATTCTGCTTTCCATTTTTCACTGTTCTACTCGCAATGTTGAGATACCCTGTAAAAACGTAGTTAACACAGCTGCATTTAATTTGATATCTGACCTCCTGGGTCCCTTCTTAACTTTGTCACATCTGCCACCTGGTAACTGAGGTCTCTAGATTTTACCAGGAAAAATAAATAAATATTTAACACATCTGTAGCAATTGTAATATGCAGAACTCTTTTGCATATTTAATTTTATTTGATCCTCCAAACACCGTAGTCATAAGAGAGATGGTACACACAATAAAGCTCTGTTTTACAAATGAATACAACCAGATTTGAGAAAAGAAATTGCATTTGGCCAAGGTCACTGTTCTGGTAAATATTGGAGCCAGAATACAAACTCAAGTTTTTTGCCTTTCCAGTCAAATGTCCTTTTCACATGCAAAATAGATTAGTGTTCAACCAGTGTCATCCATTGCTATAGTAGCATATGTAATCAGAACTTGCTTCTCCTTCCAAGAAAACGTGGAAAGAAAATAGAGAAATCTATCAGTCATTTTTCTCCTGAAGAAGAGGAAACA
>PVKV010035977.1:0-16098 GCA_004027835.1 Alouatta palliata
GTCAAGAGATCGAGACCATCCTGGTCAACATGGTGAAACCCCGTCTCTACTAAAAATACAAAAAAATTAGCTGGGCATGGTGGCACGTGCCTGTAGTCCCAGCTACTTGGGAGGCTGAGGCAGGAGAACTGCTTGAACCCGGGAGGCGGAGGTTGCGGTGAGCCGAGATCGTGCCATTGCACTCCAGCCTGGGTAACAAGAGCGAAACTCCGTCTCAAAAAAAAAAAAAAAAAAAAAAAGACTGTAGATGTTCAATGTGAGTCTAAATGTGCAAGTACTGCTCTGATCAGGTTCTTCAAATATATACACCCCTCTTTATCTTTCTGTGGTTGTGCGCACACGTGTATATAAACACCGCGGCAGACCTGAAAATGACACCCTAAAAAGGTATCCACCTCAAATCACTAGAACCTGTGGCTGTGACTTTATTTGGAAAAAGCGTCCTTGCAAATGTCATTAAGTTAAGGATCTTGAACAAGATCATCCTGGATTATCCTTGCAGGCCCTAAATCCAATGACAAGTGTCCTTATAAGAGAGAGGCAGAGGGAGATGTGAGACAGAAAAGACACACAGAGAAGGGAAGACCATGTGAAAATGAAGCAGAGAGAGATGCTGCCACAAGTCAAGGAATGCCACCAGCCACCAGAACCTGGAAGAGGCAAAGAATGGCCCCTCCCCTGTGGGGTGGAGGGAGTGTAGCCCTGTGACACCTTGATTGCAGACCTCTGGCCTCCAGTGCTGTGAGAGAATAAACCTCCATCGTTGTAAGTCACCAAATTTGTGGCCATTTGTTCCAGCAGCCCTAGGAAGCTAAACCACACATACACACACTTCAAACTTTTTAGGTTTCAGGAAAAACACTGCCCAAAGTTGTTAAGAAAATTAGGCATACTGTACATTGTAGAAGCCAGAGTGATAGAACAACCACAGTTCTCTCATCAAAAATCAAAGCACTTTTTATTTGAAAACACTTTTTTGTAAGATAGAGCTTGGTGGTTATATAAATTATATACGTCAATAAGACAATCTAGGTTCATTGCTTGTCGTCATAATTTTATAGCTCTCTCTCTCTCTCTCTTTCTCTCTCTCTTTCTCTGGGTTCTGGCCACATTTCCGTAAAGGAGGAGGTTATATAAGCACTCTGGTTTGATGGAAAAGTAATTTTTTGATTGAGGTATGAACTGAAATGGCTCTTCCACTGGGCAGAGGCATTAATGCCATAAAACTGCCTTGAAGGGACTATTAGAGGGTCACCATGACTGCTAGAGCTCAGGGCTGTTACTTTCTAACCATTATGTGCCTAATGTCATGTGTATTATGCTTTAATACCCATTTGAAAATTTGACCCCAGAAGGACAATTTTGTAGGATAGGTTAGGTGTCCCAGATCAGGTTTCCTAGAAACGGAGGCTGAGATGGGGTTTCTGGTACACGTGATCTTTTCAGAGAATGCTCTCAAGTGAAATGTGTAGGGGAAGGAGGGAAGTAGACTAGTGCAGGGGAGGAAGCCAGGGGAAGATGTAGGCTCAGAGAGGTCTGGCTCCAGCCTAACCCCACAGGAAGCTCTGGAATGTGTGTGCATCACACAACCATCCTACCTTAACGCAAGAGTCCAGGGCTTTTAAAGCCTGTATTATCCACTCATTAGCTGCAGACCATGTTCCTCCCTGGGGTGGCATAACATCCCGGGCACCTCTGGGCAAGGAGGTTCCCTTCAGGCCAAGCTGATCTCCAGAAGACGGTGTGTCTCTGAGCCACTGGCAACATTCCCAGCGGCCTGAGATGGGAGCACCAACAGGTGACAAGAAGTGCTCAGGGCACCAAGAACACCAAGGATATATATTTTTTTGAAATGGAGTCTTGCTCTGTCGCCCAGCCTGGAGTGCAGTGGTGCCATCTCAGCTCACTGCAACCTGCACCTCCCAAATTCAAGTGATTTTAATGCCTCAGCCTCCTAAGTAGCTGAAATTACTGGCTCCTGCCACCACACCAGGATAATTTTTGTATTTTTAGTAGAGATAGGGTTTCACCATGTTGGCCAGGCTGGTCTTGAACTCCTGAACCTCAGGTGATCCACCTGCCTTTGCCTCCCAAAGTGCTGGGATTACAGGCGTGAGCCACTGCACCCGGCCTTCAAGTCACATTTCTAATCACACACTTGATCATTTTAATGACTACATCTGCCTTAAGAGAACTCTAAATGTTGGCATTACTGAGCAGTGTTGGAATGTCGCAAGTCTTGCAAATATGTCCATCAAGTATGTTCAAATTTTAATAGGTTTAATCTGGAAAGAGGGTCTTTCATAAAGAAACTATTTTTAGAATACGTGTGTAAGTAGGAACCCAAGCCCGTAAGTTTGGCTGTTGCCATCATGTTTCATCATGACCTTCATCATGTTTATTTTCATGGTCCATGTGTCTTTTTCTGCTTTCTGTTGACCATGTGAAAGTCTGTCTATGTCAGCATGGTTTACCTTAGTTTATAAGGTCCTCATAGGTATAGGTCATAACTATTTATTCTCTATATAGCGTGTTGCACAATTATGAGTTTAATAACTGCTTCTTGTTGATGTAGGGATGTAACTCTGCTTTTTGATTATGGCAATGATATTCTATTTAATAATTTCCCAGGCCTTAAATGTATGACTAAGGCATTATCCTGAGCAGGACCTGCAAATTCAAATACCTCCATGAGCCAGGCAGATAATGTAAAAGAGTGAACCAGGTCAGGTATAAAACAATAATAGAGTGGAGAGCATAAAGGAATTTCAAATCAAAATGTTCCAAAACTTCACAAGCCAAATGAAACACCTCTGTGAGTCAGATCTGGCCAATGGTTCACCAGTTAGTGGCCTAAAGGCTAGGTCTGAACTCAAAACCAGAAACTCAGGCCAATTACAGGTGTCCTGGATCTGCCTTATATTTGCCAAAAGCTATCATGACTTGTCCCTGCCTACCGTGGGCGATCTGAAGTATCAGACTTTTCAGTCATGCTGCCCTGGCCTGTAGAACCAGACCTGGAGAGTTTGAGATACTTCCTGGCTTGCCAGGGAAATCTGAGTCACAGGTGCTGCATTTACTTAACACAACCACAAAAAAACACCTTTAAAGAGCCCATTTCCTAGCATAGTGCTCTATATCTAGGAGGCACTCCTTAAATACTTCTTGATGACAGAAGCAAGCTAGTTTCACAATGCTTAATTTCAAGTCTTTATAATTCATCCAGTGTTCTTCATTCTAAAAATGAAGTGTTCACAATTTATGATGCAGAGATTACATATGCTATACAAAGTGTTGACAAGGATGTGGAGAAATCAGAACCCTGATACGCTCAGACACTGCAGGTGTGAAAACAGTATTAGGGTTCCTCCAAGCTTAAACTTAGATTTCCCATATGACCCAGCAATTCTACTCCTAGGTATATACCCAAGAGAAGGGAAAACATAGATTCACATAAAAACTTGCACACAAATGTTCATAGCAGCATTATTCATAATAGTAAAAAAGTAGAAACCATCCAAATATCCATCAATGGATGAATGGATAAATAAAATGTTGGCCAGGCACAGTGGCTCACACCTGTAATCTCAGCACTTTGGGAGGCCCGATTGCTTGAGTCCAAGAGTTTCAGACCAGCCTGGGCAATATGGAGAAACCCTGTCTCTCGAAAAAATAGAAAAGTTAGCCAGGTGTGGTGGTGCATACCTGTAGTCCCAGCTACTTGGGAGGCTGAGGTGGGAGGATCTCTGGAGTCCAGGAGGTCAAAGTTACAGTGGGCTGTGATCATGCCACTGCTCTCCAGCCTGGGTGACAGAACGAGACCCCGTCTCAAATTTTTTTAATTAAATTAAAAATTTTTTTAAATCTTATCTATTCATATAGTGGAACATTATTCAACAGTATAAAGGAATGGAGTTTTGGTTCTGATAAATGTCACAACATGGATGAACCTTCATAATACTATGCTAAGTGAAAGGGGCCAATCACAAAAGACCACATATTTTATGTTTCGTTTTATATGAAATGTTCAGGATAGGCAAAGCCATAGACACAGAAAGCAGATTAGTGGTTGCCAGGAGCTGGGGGGGAGGAGAGAGGGAGGAGTGACTCCTAGTGAGTACAAAATTTCTTTTGGGGGTGGTGAAATATTCTAAAAGATATGATGGCGATGGTTGCACAACTTTGTGAATATACTAGAAACCACTGAATTCTATTCATTAAATGGATACATTATGTGGTTTGTGAATTATATCTCAATAAAGTTCCTATTTTAAAAAAGACTACATGTGCTATGAAGGTTTTTGTCATAAGCACCAAATACTGTGTACATGAATTTACTACCATATTCCTTGGGAGGCCGAGGTAGGTGGATCACCTGAGGTCAGGAGTTTGAGACCAGCCTGGCCAACATGGCAAAACCCTGTCTCTACTAAAAGTACAGAAATTAGCCTGGTATGGTGGTGCACACCTGTAATCCCAGCTACTTGGGAGGCTGAAGAAGGAGAATCGCTTGAACCCGGGAGGTGGAGTTTGCAGTGAGCCGAGATTATGCCACTGCACTACCTGCCTGTGTGATGGAAGCAAGACTCTGTCTCAAAAAAAACATTTTCTTTTAACTACCATATAACTTTCTTTTTTCTCTCTCTTTTTTTTGTCTGAGACAGTCTTGCTCTGTTGCCCAGGTTGGAGTGCAGTGGTGCGATCTCAGGTCACTGCAACCTCCCCCTCCCAGGTTCAAGTGATTCTCCTCCCTCAGCCTCCTGAGTAGCTGGGATTACAGGAGCGCCCCACCATGCCCGGCTAATATTTTGCATTTTTAGTAGAGATGGGGTTTCACCATGTTAGTCAGGCTGGCCTGACACTCCTGATCTTGTGATTCACCTGCCTCGGCCTCTCAAAGTGCTGGGATTACAGGCATGAGCCACCGTGCCTGGCATTACCATATAACTTTCAATGCATTGTTCATTCATGGCACATAGTAGGCCATCAATCGATGTTTGTTGAAGGAATGGTGAGTGGGTTTCTAAAAAGCTAGAATATTTAGTGAATTGGGCTGGAGGATTCTGGTTTAAATTGCTAGAGGCTATTCTGAAAATCCATGGATTTTCTTTCCTACAAGAAAAAAACTAGCATGAAGCCTGGCATATGGCATGCTCTCAATAAATAGCAGTTCCTTCCTTCTTTTTTCAAAACAGTTCTAAAATGTATTATTCTACTTCCTTAGTATCAACCTTTTCAGCTTTATAATGAATTATTAATGGAAATAGGAGTAGAAATTTTAAAAGACCAATCTTATTTGTCTCTAGTAGTGGGAGTCACATTCAGCTAAGAAATGGTTTTTCAATGTAAAAAGTTGAATAAATGGGCTAGTACAGTGGTTCTCAGTGCATCAGAATCACCTGAAGAACTGATCTGGGGTGGGACTCAAGAAGCTGCATTTCCAACAAGTTCTAAGGTAGACCAGCATTTCTTCCTTCTAAAAAAATATTTAAGGCCGGGCGCGGTGGCTCACGCCTGTAATCCCAGCACTTTGGGAGGCCGAGGCGGGTGGATCACGAGGTCAAGAGATCGAGACCATCCTGGTCAACGTGGTGAAACCCCGTCTCTACTAAAAATACAAAAATTAGCTGGGCATGGTGGTACGTCCTGTAGTCCCAGCTACTCGGGAGGCTGAGGCAGGAGAATTGCTTGAACCCAGGAGGCGGAGGTTGCGGTGAGCCGAGATCGCGCCATTGCACTCCAGCCTGGGCAACAAGAGCGAAACTCCGTCTCAAAAAATAAATAAATAAATAAATAAATAAAAATATAAATAAATAAATATTTAAATTTTTTGAAACAATCACAAAATTGCAGAGAAATCAGGGATACAATTCAAAGAACTCTTTCTACTGAGCCATTTGAGAGTAAATTGCTGACATCACCTTTGTGGAATTTCTACAGACAAGATATTCTACATAACAGAAATGCAGCCATCAGAATCAGGAAAGTAACACTGATGCATTAGTACTATCTAATCTTCACACCCCATTCAAATTTTACCAGTTACCCCAGTAACATTGTTTACAGCCTAACATCCAGTTCAAAACCATGCATTGCAGTTAGTTGTCATACATCTCTAGCCACAAAACAGTTCCTCAGTCTCTCCTTGACTTTCCTGACCGTGACACTTTTGAAGATTACAGGCCATATTTTTTAGTGTCTCTTAATTTGGGTTTGTCTATTTCTTCATGAGTAGATTCAGGTTATGAAACTTGGGCAGGAATATCATAGAAATGCCTCTGTGTTCTTCTCAGGATATCGGGTGCCACACAATAGCAATGTGTTGCATTTCTGATGATGCTAACTTTGATCATTTCTGCCAGTCTTCTCCACTGCAAAGCTACTCTTTTCCTCTTTGCAATGAATAAATATTTTGTGGAGAGATGCTTTGAAATAATCCAAATATCCCATTCCTCATCAAACTTTCATTTGTTTATTTTTAGCTCTATGTTTTCCAACTTTATTCAATAGGGTTAGAATTCATCACTGTTATCATTTATTTTGATACTCAGGTTGTCCCTCAGTAGGCTAGTGGATTCTGTGCCTTTTTAAATGCCCCATCACTCTCTGAGCACTTCCTGACTTTCTGGCACAACAAGATACCCCAGACTCATCTTGGACTTTCCATGCTGCAGCCGTGGAATCAGCCATTTCTCCAAGGAGTCATGGTTCCTTTTCATTGCAAATGGTGTTTGAAGCTAAAATCTATCCGCTCAGTGTACTTATTGCTCTTGGAGTGTTGTTGCTCTTAGACCTTTACAGTGAGAGCGAAGTAATATACATACATATGTATGTTAGTCATTGATTGCTATATAACAAATTACCACAAATTTAGCATCTTAAAACTGCACACATTCATTACCTCACAGTTTTCGTGGCTCAGGAGTCCTGGCATGGCTTCATGGAATCCTCTGCTTTAAAGTCTCACAAAATATCAGCTGATGCTATGGTCTTATCTCAGCGTTCACAGGGTTCATCTGAGGAAAGACGCACTTTCAAACTCATGTGGTGGCAGGATTCAGGTCTTTATGGGTGTGCTGAACTGGCCTCAGGTTCTTACTGGCTGTTGACTGAAGCCTGCCCTCGGTTCCTTGCCATGTGGGCCCCTCCATAGGGTGACTCATCACCTAGCAACTTGCTCCATCAAAGTCAGCAAGAAGGCCAGATTGTGGGTAACACCCTCCATGGGCACCGAGGAAGGAGAACTATCCAGACCCCAGGCACAACTAGTGCCTGAAGAATATCTTAGTTTATAGTGTTATTGCTCAGCTGTTTCCTTTATATAATCCTTCATATATAATCATATATTAGTTTATAGAATTAGTGCTTGAAGTGTAACTTACTGCTTACATATATCTAGCTTACTTAGTTCTATATAATTTTTTATATAATTATATAGGTATTGTAGTCGGAGCTGTACTGACACATTTAGTGCTTTTAGTTTATGGTAGAAGGAATGCCTAGAGCAGTTACAGAACAGAAGCAGTACATGGGAAAACAGCCAGACCAAGATGAGAACCGAAGACCCAGGCAGTGGCGTCAATGCCTAAAAGGGCATACGCTGTATGCCAGGCTTGGAGCAAGTGCCTCTCCTCCTGATAAAGAAGTTATAGTACCTTGCATCCAGTTCCTGTGGAAAGTAGGCCTCAGGCCTGAGATCCTAGAAGTAACAGAGGGAGAAGAACCCTCTGCTGTGACCAGTCACGGCGGCTGTATACCCCGTCAGTCTTTTCTAGCTTCTGTGCTAGCTCAAAGAATCTTCCCATAAATATCTTAAGAGAAGAGCACAAGTCTGTCAGCTCCCACTGCATTAAGCTTACAGTATCCTTCTATTAGAAATCCTTTGAAGTCTCCAGCCCATAGATAAGAAGTATTGCGCACGACACCTGTTGCACACAGCCCACCTCCTTGCCTCAGTGACCTAAAGGGGGTAGACCCCTTTTCTGTACATGACCCTCTACTACTGCGCATGGCACAGCCCCCTGCTGCGCACGGACCAGCTCTCTGCCCAGGTGACATAATGGGGTGGTCCCCTCTCTTGTAACTCAGGTGATTATGTATGCCCTATTACTAAGCCTATAGATAATGACTTCACTCACGACCCTGCCCCCTGCTTATACCTAATAAATACAGATGCTCTTGGGCATTTGGGGACTGCCACTGATCTCTGCTCACAGGTGGTGTGGCCCCCCAAGTCCAGATGCTCTTTGCCAGTTCTTCAGTGTCCTGTCTCTTTATTTCTCGGTTCCTGCACCTTAGCACAGCATAAGGGACACCCCACAACCCTGTGGGGTCTCCACAGCTCTACACAGATGAGCTGGCTCTCAACTATAATCCCAGCACTTTGGGAGGCCGAGGCAGGAGGATTGCTTGAGCCCAGGACTATGAGACCAGCCTGGGCAACAAGGTGAAACCCTGTCTTGACAAAAAATACAAAAAAAATCAGCTGGGTATGGTGGCACATGCTTGCAGTCCCAGCTAATTGGGAGGGTAAGGCAGGAGGGTTGCTTGAGGCCAGGAGGCAGGCAGAGGTTGCAGTGAACCATGATGGCTCCACTGCGCTCCAGCTGGGGCTTCAGAGCAAGACCTTGTCTCAAAAAAAAAAAAAAAAAAAAAAAAGCAGAGGCTGGGCATGGTGGCTCACACCTATAATCCAAGCACTTTGGGAGGCCAAGGTGAATGGATCACCTGAGGTCAGGAGTTCAAGACCAGCCTGGCCAACATGGTGAAACCTCAACTCTACTAAACATACAAAATTAGCTGAGTGTGATGGCGCACACCTGTAATCCCAGCTACTCCGGAGGCTGAGGCAGGAGAATCACTGGAACCTGGGAGGCGGAGGTTGCAGTGAGTTAAGAACATGCTACTGTACTCCAGCCTGGGCAAGAGAGCGAGACTCCGTCTCAAAAAAGAAAAAAAAAAAAAAAAAGCGAAAGAGAGTCTCCAAGCAAGATGGACATTATAATCTTATGTAACATACTCACAGAAATGACATTCCATTCTATCTGCTATATTATCTTGCTTAGAAGTGAGTCATAGGCTCTGCCCACATTCAAGGGGAAAGCATGAATGTGGGGTGTGGATCATTGAGGGCCATCTCAGGAGCACATTAGTGCCAGCACCTTATCACATGGTAGACGCAAGAGTAGACTCAGGTAGCTCAAAGTGAATAATTGGGGGCTATCTTAGAGTATGCCCACTACAATACTTATATATGGATATTTATTTATGTGTATAAGTCTATCCATCTATCTTCCTATCTTGAAAACTTTGATTCATACTAATACACTCAATTCGAATCCAAAACCACAATATTCATCTTAGTTTTCTTTTCCATATTTTTAACTCCCCTTTCTGAGAGAGAGAAAACTTAATATATTTTTTTCTTTTCTTTTTTTTTTTTTTTTTTTTTTGAGATGGAATCTCTCTCTGTCACCCAGGTTGGAGTGCAGTGACAAGATCTTGGCTCACTGCAACCGCTGTCTCCCCGGTTCAAGCAATTCTCCTTTCTCAGCTTCCTGAGTAGCTGGGACTACAGGCACCCGCCACCACACCTGGTTAATTTTTGTATTTTTAGTAGAGACAGGGTTTTATCATATTGATCAGGCTGGTCATGAACAGAAATCTTAATATATTTCTTATTGGATCAATCTCCAAATTCCACAGTTGTCTCTTCTCCGTTACGGATGTTTTCTTTCTCCACTCAGGCTCTGATACCCCATGTCAGTCTGCCCCAGGTAAGGATGCTCGGATACACACATCAAGAGCCCCTGTGAGTGGATGCCCCTCATCCTATAGGCTTTGACTCCCCGGCCAGACCTCCCCCTTGCATGGAGGCCGCTGTACCTGGTGTGGCTCTGACACACCACAGCCCGCCTCTCCTCTCCCCGTGAATGCCCACCTCACTCTGCCTCATCTAATACTTCAGGACTCAATCATTCAGGAAGAAAGGGTAGGGACAGGAAAGGAAGGAACACATTTCCCTTTCACGTTTCCATTTTTCCTCATTAAATACAGTTCCCCTGCCTTCCCCTAAAAGATGAGAGAGAAGGTACAAAACTTTCCCTGAACACACGGCGTAAAGTATGAGTGGCTATTCTATAAATCTGCAGCTTATTAGGTGAAGTTGAAGGAACTCTCCTGTGTGAGGCAGCAGGAAAAAATATAAAGGAGGGACAAATGGAAACAGCCACACAGTATTTTCATTTCACCTCTGTGCTCTGCTCCAGCTCAGTTATTTTCCAGTCTGAGATGCCCACTCTTTCTCCTTTGTATTAGTTCAATTCCTCACTCCATTCAGGGGCCGGCTCTCAAGTTTCCTTCCACAGAAATGCCTCACTAACCTGAGTCCAGCTATTTTCTCCTCCTTTGAAATTCCAACCCGTTCTCAGTCTTTGCCATTCACATTCTAGCACTTGATTCTATATGAACTTGCATTGATTTCTAGCTTTTTCTTTTCTTTTTTTTTTGAGACAGAGTCTTATTCTTGTCACCCAGGCCGGAGTACAGTGGCATGATCTCAGTTCACTGCAACCTCCACCTCCCGGGTTCAAGAGATTATCCTGCCGCAGCCTCCCCACTAGCTGGGATTACATGCAGGTGCACGACACCACGCCTGGTTAATTTTTGTATTTTTAGTAGAGATGAGGTTTCGCTATGTTGGCCAGGATGGTCTCGAACGCCTGACCTCAAATGATCTGCCCACTTCAGCCTCCCAAAGTGCTGAGATTACAAGCATGAGCCACCACACCCGGCCTCTAGCTTTTTCATATACACATTTTTTTCTCCTGAGCTAGATAGTAAGTTCCTTCAAGATATACTTCACTGTGTGTTTCATGTGCTTGTTGAGTGATGGAAACCAGCCATGCTGTGGAGGGATACAATACTGAGGGGAAGAGGAGAAGATGGGAACCCTTTCAGAAGGGTGGCCACTAGCTATTTCATCTGTTTCTTTGCTTTGCTCACTCTCTTCAGTTGAGAGCAAATGCAGCATTGAGATGTTCAATAAATATATACTGAATTATAATTTAACATTTACAGTAACCATGATCTCTCCAGAACACATGGACCTCAGAATACATGTGCAACATATCTCACCGACCCCAAATGGGTAATCAATGACATGCGTATAAGACTGGAGGGATGGCTTTATTTATGTCCCTGTTTTTCTGAACCCTGTACCTCATACTAGCCTTGTACTTTTGAGGATCTTGCCAAAAGTGAATGCACAATTATTCTTACAAAGCATTGAGACAGGGATCAAAGGTTAACATTATATTCTGATACTGCATCAAACTTTAAAAGGGCAGTGGCCTTTGCTGCAATAAGAAAATAGTACGCCGATTTCCTAGTGTGCTGAGTAGCCTCAATTCCTTATTGTGTCACAGCCAGCGTGTTTAAAGAGATTATTTCTCACGAATCCTTCAAAGGTATCCAGTGTATGGGGCTACATGTGATTTGAATTTCAGACTTATTTATAATAACAAATTAAAAGTTTCTCTAATTACAAAATCCCTAGTAACTATGTAGGGGTTGGATACTAATCACTGTTACAGAAATGGTAAACAGTGGACAGGCATGGAGGCTCAGGCCTATAATCCCAATACTTTGGGAGATTGAGGTGGGTGGATCACCTGAGGTCAGGAGTTGAAGACCAGCCTGAGCAACATGAAGAAACCCCGTCTCTACTAAAAATACAAAAATTAGCCGGGTGTGGTGGTGCATGCCTGTAATCCCAGCTACTTGGGGGGCTGAGGCAGAAGAATCACTTGAACCTGGGAGGCGGAGGTTGTGGTGAGCCAAGATTGCGCCACTGCACTCTAGCCTGGCTGACAAGAACGAAACTGTCTCAAAAAAAAAAAAAAAAAAAAAAAGTTAAATAGCTTGAACCAAGTCACTAAAAAGCATCAGATCTGGAAAACCTTGACCTTTTGACCAGTATCTCTTTCTGAAGTCATTGGGGATATTATCATTTTTTTTTTTGTCTTGGTGTTCACAATGAATAATAAGATAGTGGCTTTGGCTTGAACACTGTGTTCAGGTGATGTTATCAAGCCTTCTCTAATCACCCCAGTCTAATATCCAGCTGGTCAAAACAGACTTAGAGCATAACATCACAGGATCACAACACACAGTACATCCCGTCGGCAGCGGCCGGGAGGACAACCGCACTTCCTCTTGGCTGAATGAGGCTCCTTTAAGCGGTGGCCGCAGGAAAGAATGCATGTGCACTGCCAAAACATGTGAGCTGGTGAAGATGATCCTGAACTTGAGCACGTGAAGAGGCTGATGCAAAACATAGCCCGTGCTCTTTCCTTTTGGCAAAAACAAGAGACCAAACGCACCTCGTAGGAGGGAGGAAGGGGATTTTTAGATGTGATAGTTATAGCCATGTTTAGAGGATTTTCACATCAAGTAGAATATTTGAGTCTAGTTCCATAAGTAACTGGATACATATGTACACACACACACGCGCGCACATACACACACACACACACACACACACACACACAGGCATGCACATGCTCATTTAGTTGCCCAGGGAGTGTCTTAAGAAATCAAACTAGCATTTTAACTTTTGTTCTGTATGTCAGGGATCCCTCAGAGGTTGCCTCTGAGCATTCTTGTTCCTTGTGGAGCACTGAAGGGAATGACTGCTGTATTTTAGGATAGGGTTAGCTCTATAAAGAACTGTTTGCTGAAGTTCTCCGAATCCTTTGTTGGCTTAACTACCATCCCGAATCAACATATTCTCGTGATGAGGATGCGAGACTGTTAATACGAGGCCAGGCAACACCCGGCAGTGTAAATCTACTCCCCTTGAAAACGCCCCCATCTGAGAAACCAAGTAACAAATGAGAAGCTTAGAGGTTGGTTCTGTGATGAATTTTTTTGTTTAGAAAATACCTCAGTTATTTTGGCTATGTATCTGCATATTCAATTTTCAGGGTGCTTAGTTTTAAGTTCCACCTGCACTAATCAGATTGTCGTTTTAAAAAATACTGGAAATGATTGCTTTTTCCACTGCCAGACTACCAGGTGAGTCGGACCTAACTAGAACCCACCTCTGTCCCTAACTAGTAACAACAAAAAGGTCATTTTGCCTCTCTGATTTTCAGGGTCTGCATCTGTAAAACAGGGGCCTTTTTTCCGAGCTCGCAGAGCAGCGTGCGGTACAGTGCTGGCCTGCAGTAGGCGCACAGGGAATGCTTTTGTTAATTACACAGTCAGAAGCCTGCAGAGCTTGCATATCATAGAAGGCCAGCATCTCAGACCTAATTCCTGTCCAGGTCAAAGAGAGAGACAACAGCTACCTCCTCAGAGAGTTCAAAATTCAGAGCACAGATTCTACAGGAAGGCAGATTGAGAAAACATGTCCTTCAAAATCCATCGGAGGCACAAAACGATAAATACTGTATGATTCCACTTACATGAGGAACCTGGACTAGGAAAATGTATAGGAACACAAAGTCGAATAAAGGGTCCCAAGGGCTGGGAGGCATTGATTATAGGGTACAGAGTTTCTGTTGGGATAGTGAAAAAGTTCTGGAGACAGTGATGATGGTTGCATAACCATGTGAATGTACTTAATGTCATTGAACTGTAAACTTAAAAATGTTTAAAATGGCAAATTTGGGGCTGGTCATGGTGGTTCATGCCTGTAATCCCAGCACTTTGGGAGGCTGAGGCAGGAGGATTACTTGAGCCCAGGAGTTCAATACCAGTCTGCGCAATATAGTGAGACCCTGTCTCTACAAAAAAATTTAAAAACTAACCAGATGTGATGGCATGTACCTGTGGTCCCAACTACACAGGAGGCTGAGGCAGGAGGATGGCTTGAGCCCAGGAGGTCAAGGCTGCAGTGAGCCATGTTCACACCACTACATTCCAGCCTGGTGGACAGAGTGAGACCCTATCTCAAATAAAATAAAATAGTAAAATTTTATGTCATGTATGTTTTAAAACAAATTTTAAAAAAAAGAAAAAAAAAATCACTGGAATGAGGCAAATTAAGATACATCCAACTGTGGAATTCTATGTAGCTATTAGAGGGAATTGGATAGATTTTATTCTACTGACACGGAAAGATGCCCAGGATATACAGCTAAATAAAAAGAGCAAGTTGCAATCGTATGTGTAGTATAATGACAGTTGTTATTTTTTTTTCTGCTTGAATTTCTTTACATTCATTAACTAATCTAATCTTCACAACACACCTATGATGTATATATAGTTACCATGAGTCCATTTTGCAGATGAGGAAACCAAGGCACAGAGAGGTTAAGTACCTTGCCCAGGTCACAGATATAATGTACAGTAGAGCTACAATTCTGATGCAGATCCAACTATCTGGCCCCAAAAATCTGAGTTCCAAACCCTTCAGCATCAGCCTCCCTGGGAGCATTTTAGAGCTGTGGATTCTCTGGCCCTGCCCCAGACCGACTGAATAAGAATCTGCAGGGTAACTATCCCCAGATGATTCTTGTGCACATTAAAGTCTGGGAAGACTAAAGCCTCAAGCACCATGCAACACAATGCCAGTTTTATAATAAGTATTGATGCATGCATAAAATAATTTATTGGAATTCTGTGGCTTTTTAAGTATTTTAACTGAGTAATGCATTCTAGAAACTAGACCAAAAAATCTGTATTAAATTGGGAATGAACCAGGTTTACATCCTGTGTCATCACTGGCTTACAAATTATTCTGTCAGAGTTTAGAAATGTTTTTCTCTTGGAGCTCCTGCCTACAGCTTTCCTAATGTAGTCCTTTACAATATAATAAAATCTTATTAAGTTGAGCTCAATTCTGAATTGTAATGGATTCATTTTGAACATGGTGAAGCCTTTGATTACTTTAAGAAATTGCTTAGTAAATAAATTGTTATGCTGGTTAACAGACTTGTAAGGGGCACATTTAACTGCCTAAATAAAGCCAGATCCTTTTCTAATTTGAAGGATTTTAGTATATTCATTATTAGTGATTGTAAGTGAGACATTAACATTTATTAAAGGAGCATGACAGTGCTTCTCCATAGACAGTCTGGAAATACTTAACTAAATAGTTAAATGTAGTTTAATGTACTAGAAAAAATTTCCTTAAAAATAATTCTATAATTTGGCTGGGCACGCTGGCTTATGCCTGTAATCCCAGCACTTTGGGAGGCCAAGGCGGGCAGATCACCTAAGGTTAGGAGTTTGGGACCAGCCTGGCCAACATGATGAAACCCCGTCTCTACTAAAAATACAAAAATAAGTAACCAAATTGCTGGGAGGAAGGTGGTAGTTAAGAGTGTGGCCTCTGGGGCCACACAAACACCAAATCCCAGCTCTGGCATCACCTGCTGGAAGACCTTCACCTTAACCTCAGCTGTATCTCTTTAAACCCACAATGTCTTTATCCATATAATGGTGAAAGTGATAATACATCACAGAACTGTCATGAGGGCAAAAAAAAGGCAATGCATGCAAAGCCCACCCCCACTGTTTTCGTTACCAGTAAACTCTCAACACATGCTGTAGCTTGTTTATTACCTCCACGGCATCATTATTATTGCATAGGCAACTGTCTTCTGCTTCACCCTTCATTTCCCACATGCCTACTTTTTTCAGAGCCTGCTCCTACCACTATGATGTCCATGTGTTTCTCTTCCTTGGCATTTGCTCTTTAGCATTTATTCTAAACCTTTAGCTTGGCTTAATCTGAGACTCACTTTCTTGAACCAAGGCCTAGAAGGACCAAGAGAGATGGAAGCCCTGTTAGACTACTTACCAACAATTAGCATCTGCTCCTATCCCTTAAGAATAGCAACATGGGCCGGGCGCGGTGGCTCACACCTGTAATCCCAGCACTTTGGGAGGCCGAGGCGGGTGGATCACGAGGTCAAGAGATCGAGACCATCCTGGTCAACATGGTGAAACCCCGTCTCTACTAAAAATACAAAAATTAGCTGGGCATGGTGGCACGTGCCCGTAGTCCCAGCTACTCAGGAGGCTGAGGCAGGAGAATTGCTTGAACCCAGGAAGCGGAGGTTGCGGTGAGCTGAGATTGCGCCATTG
>PVKV010035978.1:0-16098 GCA_004027835.1 Alouatta palliata
AAAAAAAAAAAAAAAAAAAAAAAATCTGTTGTTCATACAATTGTTTTCCTCCCACAGGTGAGCTATTCTTTAATTGTTGCTTTCAATAATTCTTCTTAGACTTTGTTTTTCAGATGTTTCACTATGATGAATTTTTATATGGATTATTTATTTGTCTTTATTTTGATTAATTCATTCTACTTTCTGAATCAAAAGATTTATTTTTTTTCAGATTTAGGAAGTTTTCAGTCATTACAAACTTGGCAAGTTTTCAGTCATTATTTAAAATCTGGGAAGTTTTTAGTCATTATTTGAATACTTTTAAAGCCCTGTCCATTTCCTTTACTCCTTTTGGAATTCCGATAGCATGGATTTTAGATATTTTACTATAGTCCCATCTTGGTACCCAAGATGCATGATTATTTTTTGGGGGGGAGCCTTCCATGTACTGGATTTGAATTACGCCTACCAGCGTTATGGGAACACTAATGCTTACTGGTTGCATGCCTTTAGTGACCATTATAGAGGCAAGAACGGCTGCTGGGTTGAGTAGTTTGTACTAAGGAGTCCTTGGCCAGTAAGACTTAGGATATGGGTTCCAATATTCCCCAGCAAAAGTTTAATTTATACAGGCCAATTTTTTATAAAACTGCCCCAGAAGGGTAAACTTTTGGGAGGGGCCATTAGAGTACACAGATTAAAGAAGGTAGGCCAGGCGTGACTGAGGCTGGAACAATACCCTTAGGATCCAGGCCTTCTTTTTTTTTTTAACCCATTTTCTATTGTAGGAAAATGCCCTTAGGGATGTAAGATCTGCCATTAACTATTTGGGCCCTAGACTCGGTTTAACTATGATTTTTTAGATGGAAAAGGTTTGCTGTGGAGAGAGAGCCAACTTTAAGCAAGACAAATTACATAACAAACACAAAGTTCCATAGCCTTTAGCTTTTGAATTTTCCAAAAGGGTTTTGCAATAGAAGACTGACTTCACTGGAGATTTGAACCAGCAACCTTGCAGTTGCAGGTCCTATGCCTTAACCAACTGTGCCAACAAGCCACTTGTGTTAATGTAATGCAGAAACATTTTTAAATCTGTATTTCAATGAGAATGTTGCACCCTGAGGCGGTGTGGCCGGCGGAAAGTGGGGCTGATAGCTAGCAGCCGGTTTTTTTTTTCCTCTTAGCCAGCGCGCCAAGAGAAAAAAAACTGCTTGCCACTGTGAGTTTAAAAGCCACTTTTGCAGCCGCTTTTGGGCCGGCTGTGAGTTCTGGGAACCGTGCCCTGCCCCCGCATCTTTCATTTTGCCATGTTGACCCTGCCAGAACCATGGCTTGGGCCACTTTTTGAGCCGCTGCACACACAGGGACCCGGGGCTGGCAGATGAATGCCCCAGGAGAGCCTTTTCACGCTGCTGCCTGCAACTGGAGACACCGGAGAGGCTTGCTAGAACCACGCACCAGGCCGCCAGTCCCAGTCTCATGCAGGCTTAGGTTTTACACAGGCTTGGGCTATACCCTATCCCCTTCCTGCTGCTTTTCTCTGGCCCAACTGCAGTTTGCTGCAGGCACCCAGGCCCACCCGCCGTCCTGACCTGCAGGCGGTCCCAGTTTCCAGCCGACAAGGAGCGAAAGATCCAGGGGGAGTGCCTGCCCTCCTCGCGAGTCCAATGGCGGTGACGCACTGGCGTGCACCCAGCAACTGCAGCTAGCGTTTGCCTGCCCCACCTCCCACAGTTTCTTTAATTCTGGCTGGCCCGCGCTGCGGCTCCAGTGTTCTTAAAGAGACATGACAGAATGGGGCAGGTTTTACTTACGGTTTGAAGTCTTCTTCTCCTGGCTGGCCCACCAAATGTAATGTTGGGGTTCAGGGGAGCCCTTAGCTCCCCTGAGAGGACGTTTTTCCAGGTGTTTCGTTTGTTACTTACCCAAGAATGGGAGAGGAGACCACAGTGCAGCGTGCTCATAAATACCCCACCCCCAAACACTGTTTGCAGGAAGTGATTTATTTAGCTAGAGAAAGAGAAAAAGGAGAGGAAGAGAGAAAGCTTCTATTAGAGACGGAGTATGTGGAAGGGCACCCCAGAGGGGAAATCTACACAGATGAGGGAGACAGGGACTTTTAACCTGGGAGGAATTCCCACCTTCTCCAAGTTCCCTGGCCAATGAAAAGAGTTCCCTTAAATTTCCGCTGGAGCGATTGACTTTTGACCCTTTCCAGTGCCCGCCCTGTTAAATCTCCCGGATGGAGAGAGACTTGGGGGGGGCATGGTGCTGGGAAGTTTTTCCCTTAAAACTTCGCCCTCTTGTGGACCCAGAAAGAGAACACCTTCCCTCAGTCTCACTTCTTGACACTATTTCACTGGGTATTTAATTTTCAAAACATTAACTTAGGGGGATACATTCAAACTATAGCACAGTTACACAATTTTTATTTGCTGCTTCTTATGTCTTCACAAGTTTAAAAATTCTGTTTCTTTGGTGGAACTTTGTATTATTTTGTCATTTGTTCAAAACACTTTAGTAATTGCTCATTGAAGTATTTTTATTATTGCTGCGTTAGAGTGTCTGTCAGATAATACTAACATCTCATTTTTCTTGGTGATGTCAGCCATTGCTTGCCCTTTTTTTGTTCATTGTGCAATCTATAGCAGCCCAGATTAGGGATTTCATATCTGTAAAATGTTGGCCATATTGGAACCTTGATGAAAAAAAGAAGATTGTGCTGATAATTTCTCTTTATTTTTGTTTCCTCATGTTTGCTATCTTAAGCCACTATAATATATAGAACTGAAATATTTATTACTTTTTTTTTAATTTTCAATTTTTTAAGAGACAGGATCTCACTGTCACCCATGCTAGAGTGCAGTGGCACAATCATAACCCACTGCAAGTATGAACTACTGGGCTCAAGCAATCCTCCTCTCTCACCCTGCAGAGTAGCTAGGACTACGGGTGCATGCCACCACACCTTCTATTTTTTAGTTTTGCAGAGATGGGGTCTCACTATGTTGCCCAGGCTGGTCTTGAATTCTTCACTTCAAGGAATCTTTCCGACTTGGCCTCCCAAAAGGCTGGGATTACATGCATGAGCCACAGCAACAAGTGACATTTATTTAATAGTGTTTTATGGTGCCAATTTTAAATGTTTAGAAGTTGAAGATAATAGTTTATACTTTTTTTTTTTTTTTTTTGAGACGGAGTTTCGCTCCTTACCCAGGCTGGAGTGCAATGGCGCGATCTTGGCTCACCGCAACCTCCGCCTCCTGGGTTCAAGCAATTCTCCTGCCTCAGCCTCCCGAGTAGCTGGGACTACAGGCATGCGCCACCATGCCCAGCTAATTTTTGTATGTTTAGTAGAGACGGGGTTTCACCATGTTGACCAGGATGGTCTCGATGTCTTGACCTCGTGATCCACCCGCCTCGGCCTCCCAAAGTGCTGGGATTACAGGCATGAGCCACCGCGCCCGGCAATATTTTATACTTTCATTCCAGGAGAAGTTTCTTTCACTGTGCATGTGTGCATATGTATATGTATGTGTTTATGTGTGTACATATATAATCAAAATGTATATATATACATAATGTACATTATATAACACATAAAACAGTTATTTACTATATATCTACATATGTAGTAAGATATTATATATGTCATTATAGATATATATATAGTACACTACAGTAGATTAATCTATATATATTATATATGTAAGATATATATATGCTAGAAATTTGTAAATTCAGCAAAGCTCTCTTAACTGTGTTGTTGCTTCTTATATGATAGTAATTAACTCCAGAAATAATGTCAGAGACAAATAATTTGTGAGATAGATGAAAAATAAGTCCCCACCTTAGTTTATGGCCTAGGCCTATCAGCAAGACCCTGACAAGAAATGATTATGAAATAATATTAGCTGAAGAATACTATGTTAATGTTTAATCAGAAATCATGATGTAATAAAATGGCAAGATAGTTCTTGCCAAAAGCGAATAATTTTGTCTAAGGTTAAATAATTCAGTCATACTTAACTAATAATGCCATACTTAAACTGAATCTTACTGATAGTAAAGCAAATTAACATAAACACCTTTCATTGAAAGTGTTCTTTGCAGTTTATTCATGTCATCTTGTAATTATCTTTAAATGTTTATTTAAACCTTTACTCAAAAAAACCTTTACTCAAAAATTAATGAGCTTACTTTTGCAAGAGACATACATCTAATGTTTGGCGTTTTGATGCTTTCCAGTCTATGCAATGCCCATCAGGCATGTATTTATGTAATATTATTTGAGGTTGAGTTTAAAATTTCAAAGCACATGTTTCCTAGGAGTGGATCCTTAACGTAACGATGAATATATGGCTAGAAAATGTTTTAACCACCATTTGTAAGAACGATATCCCCCAAAAATGTCAATTTTATACACCAAGAGAATAGCTATTATATTCCTTGTCCACTATTCTCATCTTCCTCTGGCTTTTTGCCAAATAGCTGCAAGTTGTTAAAGGAGGCTAAGTTACCTCTTTCCATTGTTATCTACCTGCACTACGAGCAGTAGAAGACTCCAAACTTTATAAATGCAGAATTTAACATCTACTTTTAATGTCAAAATATTCTCCTGGTCAGTACATCTAGTTGACATATACCAGAGTGTATCACATTTTATTTTATTTTTTATATTCTTGGTCAAAGATGCATATTTCTAAGTAAAGAATGGCCTAAAATCACCTCAACCTATAGCTTTTCCACTGAATGTTCACTGAGTTTCTAACGTTTAACTTCAGGAGGTAATGTAATAACGTGAAAGTAAAAAGACCAAAAAGACTATGTCAAAAGACTTCACTTATGGATTTATGCATTGTAACGCTATCAACTAAATTTAACATGACTTTAGAGATGTAATTTTAGCTTTTTAAAAACTTGGATGACTAATGCAAAGAGGAATTGTAGAAAACATAAAATGGAGTAACAAAAGATTTTACAATAACTATATAAAACAATTTCAGATGTTAATGACTACAGACTCCAATAATTAGTAATACTGACAACGTTTACTGTTTACTAGGTGCTTGATGTTAAATTACCTAATCCTCACCACGAACTCATAAATTAGAAATTATTTTCCCATTTTAAATTAGGAAAAGAAACTTCATGTAAATTTTTGCCCTAGTCTAAGTTTACCCATCTAATAAACTATTTTAAAACTTGTGTTCTTTGCTACTACTCTCTAACAACCTTCTTTGAAACAACTACCTTAGTTATGTACTTGGAGGCACTAATGGAGAAAAGACTCCCATTTTCTTCAAGACTTGTAGCACCCTCAAACATCAGGTCCAATTGATCTCTGCTAAGTATGTTAATAAAACCAAACCGCACAGCACATTGTTCTGACAGAAAACTCTGATAGCTTTTAATAGAAACCGTAATGAGTGAGTTATTATATTTCTTCACCTTTCTTGAAGTATACCCTTTATTATTTGTTCATTAAGAAACAGCTGTCATTATACATAAGGCCAACAAACATATGAAAAAATGCTCATCATCACTGGTCATTAGAGAAATGCAAACCAAAACTACATTGAGATACCATCTCACGCCAGTTAGAATGGCGATCATTAAAAAATCTGGAGACAACAGATGCTGGAGAGGATGTGGAAAAATAGGAACACTTTTACACTGTTGGTGGGAGTGTAAATTAGTTCAATCATTGTGGAAGACAGTGTGGCCATTCCTCAAGGACCTAGAAATAGAAATTTCATTTGACCCAGCAATCCCATTACTGGGTATATATCCAAAGGATTATAAATCGTTCTACTATAAGGACACATGCACATGAATGTTCATTGCAGCACAGTTTACAATAGCAAAGACCTGGAACCAACCCAAATGCCCATCGATGATAGACTGGACAGGGAAAATGTGGCACATATACACCATGGAATATTATGCAGCCATAAAAAATGATGAGTTCGTGTCCTTTGTAGGGACATGGATGAACCTGGAAACCATCATTCTCACAAAACTGACACAAGAACAGAAAATCAAACACCACATGTTCTCACTCATAGGCGGGTGTTCAACAATGAGAACACATGGACACAGGGAGGGGAGCATCACACACTGGGGTCTGTCAGGGGGAAATAGGGGAGGGACAGCGAGAGGTGGGGAGTTGGGGAGAGAGAGCATGGGGAGAAATGCCACATATAGGTGATGGAGAGGAAGGCAGCAAATCACACTGCCATGTGTGTACCTATGCAACAATCTTGGATGTTCTTTACATGTACCCCAAAACCGAAAATGCAATAAAAAAAGAAAGAAAGAAATACCTGTCATTGATGGACAGGCCTGCATATGGATGATAGTACATGCAAGAAGGCTATTAAAGCTTTACTGAGTACAGTAGCCATAAACCACAAAAAATAAGGCAGATTGTGATGTCAAGGTGTCAACTTGATTGGATTGAAGAATGCCTAGATATCCAGTAAAGCATTGTTTCTGGGTGTGTCTGTGAAGGTGTTGCCAGAGGAGATTAACACTGGAGTCAGTGGACTGGGAGAGGAAGCCACATGCAAAATGTGGTTGGGCACCATCCAATTGGCTGCCAGTGCAGTTAGAACAAAGCAGGAGGAAGAAGGTGGGATAAACTGATTTGCTGAGTCTTCTGGCTTTTATCTTTCCCCCGTGCTGGATGCTTTTGTCCATTCCTCCTGCTCTTGCACATCAGACTCCACAATCTTCGGCCTTTGGACACTTGGACTTATGCCAGTGTTTTGCTGCAGGCTCTCAGGTTTTCAGCCACAGACTAAAGGCTGCACTGTCGGCTTCCCTGCTTTTAAGGCTTTTGGCCTCTGGCTTCTTTCTTCCTCAGCTTGCAGATAGCCTATCGTGGGAATTCGCTTTGTGATCCTGTGAGCCAATTCTCCTTAATAAACTCCCTTTCATATATACATATATCCTATTAGTTCTATCCCTCTGGAGAACCCTGACTAATACACAGACTAATTAGAAAAATTAAATCACTGGTAGTTAGTTACATTACGGATTATTTCCTTTATTCTCATATTATTTATGATTACTGGCAAATACATAGTGTCTCAGAGACCCATAAAAGTATAGTTATGTAAACTAGACATAAATCTGGTACAACAAAAATAGTTTGACTATTAACACTTGAATATCATCAATTCTTAAAAAAAATAATGAAAACATTATAATGAGAGTATAATGCATGTTTTTGTATCTGATTTTTAAAAATACATTGTCAATATTCTTTTCCTGTAAAAGGTCATTTATGGACATTTCAACATAGCTATAAAGTATATAAAGGTAGTTAATGATGGTGGTAAAATTTAATACAAAGTTTTAAAGAAATTTATATTTACCCGATGTTAAGATTTTACGAAGACTTCAAGAAAGATATTGGCCAGGCACATTGGCTCACACCTGTAATCCCAGCACTTTGGGAAGCTGAGGCAGGAGGACTGCTTGAGGCCAGGATTTCAAGACCAGCATAGGGAACATAGAGAGATTCCACCTCTACAAATAATAAAAAATTGACTAGGTGTAGTGGCACCTGCCCATTGTTCCAGCTACTCAGGCTAAGGTGGAAGGAACGATTGAGTCTGGGAGGTCCAAGCTGCAGTGAACTCTGGTCACAACACTGCACTCCAGCTTGGGCAAGAAAATAAGATCCTTTCTTAAAAAATAAAGTAAAAAAAAAATAAAAGATACATGCCATGTTAATTTTGATAATTCAATCTCTGATTTTCTGTGGTTAATGTTATTCATTGTTTCTTATTTAAAATCATTCCTTTTCATTTTAAAGTAGCCATATCCTTCCTAAACAAGAGGTTTAAAAAAAAATAATTCCTGGATTAATAATTTTACTTCTAAGAACCTATTATTTGAATATTGCCTGAAAATATCATAAACACACACATATACATTTTTATCACAAAATTGTTTATGATAATCAAAAATGGAAAGATAAACTGTACCCCAAAATAGGCAAAATATATACACACAAAACATCAACTAGATGAGCTGTTATACAGCCACCTACAACCACGTATACAAAGAATTTGCAACATCATGAAAAATGATCAGAAATAATTTTGAGTATTTAAAAGTAAAGAGTATATTTCATGTATAGTGTAATCTGAGCTATGAATATATAACACTATAATAAAATACAGTAAATATTACTTATTTTTCAAAAAACTCAAGAATTTAAAATATTGTTTTTTTATTTAAATGGATGCAAAACTTTTCACTAATATTTTTGTCATTCCTAGATTAAAATATACGTGTGTTAAAATAGTCAATGTAACAAAACAAAAAAAACTTTAGGTTGTGAATGGCTCTAATCCAAATATGGCAAAGCTTATCTTCCTATTGAACCTTATAGCTTCTAGTAAGTGATACTTACTTTTCTTTAATATCATAACTTGTTAATAGTTTATTAAGCTTGTTTCTATTATGTTAAACATTATAAGTGTTGATTCATTTTATAAATTGCTCTTATCAGATTATCATTAATAATCTGATATATATCATCAAGTAACCTTGAAACACATATGCGATTTCATAATTCCCTAACTTATACATGAATATTAATAAAACATGTATGTGTGTGTATATATATACATATATATATATATATATATATGTATATATATATAGGTTTTTTTTTTCTGAGACAAGGTCTTGCTCTGTGGCCCAGGCTGTAGTGCAGTGTCACTAACTCGGCTCACTGCCACCTTGGGCTCCTGGGCTCAAGCAATTCTTATGCCTCAGCCTTCTGAATAGCTGAGACTGTAGGCATGCACCACCATACGGGGCCAATTTTTGTATTTTTATTAGAGATGGGGTTTTGCCATGTTGGCCAGGCTGGTCAACATGGACTCCTGGCCTCAACTGATCTGCCCACCTGGGCCTCCAAAAGTGCTGGGATTATAGGCATGAGCTACGGTGCCTGACCACACATACTTTTAAATACAGATTTGGAATGATACAAAATAAATATTTTTTCTCTGTAAACAAAGTTACAAAGTATCCCAGGCTATTCTAATAAAACTTCTGCAATATTTACTAATGGTAGACTTTAGAGTCAGCATGATCTGTGCTCAAATATGGGCTCTGCTACTTACTTGTTGTGGGATTATGAGCATATAAAAATAGATAATGTAGGGAAACTCTCAAGTTTGCTATTTATAATTAAATAAAACATTGCATATGAATTGCCTATGTATTAAAATTCAGTAAGGCAGCAATCGATGGCGTATATCGTTATCATTATCTTCATCATCATCATCAATACTATGTTTAGATTTGTTACTTAAAATTTGACCCCTTAAACTTAGAGAAAAGAGAAGACACAAATGAAATATCCAAAGAGAAGATATGTATCACTACATGCTAATGTAGCTACACTTTTTTGTTTTTTTTTTTTAAGATGGGGTTTCACCATGTTGGCCAGGCTGGTCTTGAACCCCCGACCTCAGGTGATCAACCCACCTCGGCCTCCCAAAATGCTAGGATTACAGGCGTGAGCCACTGCGCCTGGCTATTTTTAATAATTTTGGTTTTTTTAATCTTTATACTGGAGTTATAAGTGATTTACACACCACTGTTACAGAATTATTCTGAATTTGACTATATATTAACCTCTATCAGTGAATTTTATACAATCATGTTTTCATCTTACTAATTAGCAGCTTTATATGTAAGCTGTAAGAACTCCCTTTAACTTATCCAGTAAGGTAGGCCTAGCAAAGATGAACTCCCTCAGCTTTGTTTTGTCTAGGAAACTCTATTTTTTTGTTCCTGAATTGTTTAAGTTTCTTATAGATTCTGGATATTAGACCTTTCTTAGATGCACAGTTTGTGAATATTTTCTCCCATTATTTAGGTTGTCTGTTTAATCTGTTGATAGTTTCCTTTGTTGGGCAGAACCTCTTTAGTTTAATTAGGTCCCACTTGTCAAATTTTGTTTTTGTTGTAATGGCTTTTGAGGACTTAATCATAAATTCTTTGCCAAGATTGATAATCAGAATGGTATTTCCTAGGTTTTCTACTGGGTTTTATTTTAGGTCTTACTTTTAAGTTTTTAATCCATCTTGAATTAATCTTTGCATATGATGAATGGAAAGGGTTTAGAGTCAATTTTCTGTATACAACTAGCCGGTTATCCCAGCACCATTTATTGAATATGGAGCCTTTTGCCCATCACGTGTTATTGCCAAATTTGCTGAAGATCAGGTGGTTGGTAGATGTATAGCTTAATTTCTGGGTTCTATAACCTTTTCCATTAATCTGTGTGTCTGTGTTGTATCAATGCCATGAAGTTTTGGTTATCGTAGCCTTGTAGCATAGTTTGAAGTTTGGTAGTGTGAAGCCTCTGTCTTTGCTCTTTTTCCTTAGAATTGCTTTGGCTATTTGCACTTTTTTTTTGGTGGTGGGGTTCCATATAAAGTTTAGAATAGATTTTTCCAATATTGTGAAGAATGATATGGTACTTGGATAGAAATAACATTGGATCTGTAAATTTATTTGGGCAGTATGTCCATTTAAACAATATTGATGCTTTCTATTTGTGAGCATGTAATGTTTTTATGTTTCTTTGTGTCATATGTGATTTCCTTTGGCAGTGTTTTGCAATTCCTATTTTAGATATATTTCACCTCCTTGGTAAGCTATATTCATAGTTATCTTGTTCTTGTTCTTTTTTTTATTTTACAGTTTTTCCCATCAAAAGGTATAATCTATTTTCCCTTCTTTTGACTCTGAACCTGCATTGTGACTTGCTTTGGCCAATAGAATGCAGGATAAGTAACTATGTACACCCTCTGAGCCTGAGCTGTAAGTTTCCTAGGCTTCTATTTGTTCCCTGAAAACTTGCCCAGTTGCCTTGTGAACAAGTCCATGAATACAGCTGCTCGAGGATGAGAGACGACATGGAGCAAAGATATACTGTTCCAGGTCAGAGTTTCCTAAACCATCCAGCCCCCAGTCAACCCAACAGCTGGCTGTGATTCTAAGGATGAACCCACAGGGAACCAACTGAAAAAACCTAACTAATATAGTACAAAAAATTAAGTATTCCTATGTTTAGTTATTCCTGCTCATGTATCTCAACAGATTCACCGTACGATGACCTCTGTTGTATGCAAACGTGTTCCATTTGCTTATAAGCCAATGCCTTTTTGTCTAGAGGGATCCCTGTGGGGGATCTCTAAATGCTGCTGTTGTTAATGTTTGTCCTAAGAAACATTCAGGCTAAAGGCAAACTGGTACTAATAGAGATTAATCTAGGATATCTGGTAGTGGAAGTGTCCCTTTATTGTACCTTGAAGGAGCTTTAGCTAGGGCGTAAACAAAGAACTATGAAAGTAAATACTGTTTGTGGGTAAACCTTGCCAAAATAAGTGGAAAGAAGTAAAAATATCTGTTAAACTCATCACTTAGCATTAAATAGCTACAAACAGGCTGATTGACAAAATTCAACTGCCTTTTTTGAGTTTACATTGGTTTTTGAACACAGTTAAAGTATTGTTTTAAGGCACGGCTTACATGTATTTCATAAAAAAGAAATTATGGGGACTTAACTCCACAAGAAGCAAGAGAGATTTTACACTTTAATGTCAAATAATAATTATAACAAAAATTAAGTTGAGACACACTTGACAATATTTATTTTCCACCTAATTATTATATTTTCCTCAGATAAATTAGGCCTAGAAAGCATAACATAATAGATGTAAAATATTTCTCATAGGAAAACATAAGTTGGTCTTCAAAACTGAATTAAGTATCAAAAACGGTATTTATGCTTTCTAGTCACATAAAACTTTAGCCAAAAAGAATAATGGTGCTTAAATAAATCCTAAAATAATTTGAAGATATTAGATGCCCTGATAACACTTTGAGAGAGCCATACTCTATCTGATTTCTGATATTAGGCTCTAACATTTTTCAGAAGATCCACTGATTATAAAAAGAATCAAAACTAATGAAAATGAAAATAATGGTGGAACCATTTGATTTAGAATAGTAACACATGTTGAGACACTAAAGGCAATATAATTACATTAGAGGTTTTAAAAAAGACACAACATTCATTACACTGGTTATGACATGCTCTTGCTTCAACATGTTAATATAAAGAAATTTGGTTTAATAGATGAGTATTTCCTGGTGCAGAATCCTCAGCATTAGCTGTTCCAGAAAGATGCTGCTGTCTTCAAGTAGAAAGCAAACATTTATCGCTACCCTCTAAATACATTACTTTCATATATATGCTTTCTAAAGCATGGATAAATCAGAATAAGTCCAGAACCAAGAGTTCTTCGGCTTTTGTAAAGAACCACCTGCACTGGAATTATCTTGCGTGCTATTTAAAAATGAGTATTCCATTTCTATTCGAAGAAGACAATCAAATAAACAGGTAATAGATGGTTCAGAGACTAAGACAAGCTTTGCAGTATTGATGACCAACAAAAGATTAATATCTAATACATGCAAATAATTTTCCCAAATCCACCTTAAAAAGAAAGTCCAACAGAAAACACAATAACGCCAAAAAAAAAAAAAAAAAAAAGGCAAGTACTATGAATAAATCATTCACCATTTGATCACTAGGTGCCTAGTGCAATGCTTGGCACAAAATAGTTAATATTGAGTGAATGGAGGGGTCACATAAATGACCAACAATTATGTGAAAATATGGTAAACCTCACCAGTAATTGAAAAGGTGAAATGCAAAGCAACACATGTGCTGTGTTAGAATTTCTGGGAGGAAAATGGAAAGTCAACTAATTTCAAATGTTAGTAGAGGTTGGGGAACAGCAACCCTTACTATATAGTCATTGGGAATTAAAACTGCTGTGGCCATTTTGGAAGTCATTATCACAATACTTAGTACAACTGAGGATTCTTATGATTGAATAACTCTATGCCTGGGGGAAATATTTAAAAAGAAAAAAACTTCTGGCAGGAGCACAAACAGCTATGCATTAGCTTGTTCAATTAGTTAAAAAAAAAAAAGATTAACAGAGAAGTAATTTGTGGTGACAGAGATAGAGACAACACAGATGTCCGTCTATAGCAGAATGAATGCATGAAGTGTTTATACGATGGAATGCAATGCACTTTAAAATTGCGCAAGGAAGCATGCATACGTTTTACAATAATATTAAGTGGAAAAGTAATGAATGAAATGAAAATAACTGCAGAATACAATTTGAGAAAACATATACAACGAATATTTCATATTTTCACAGCTCCATCTCTCCATCTCTGATTCTCTGAGTCTCTCTCTTTCTATCTCAATTTCTATGTCCATCTTTCTTGTCTATCTAAAGTGAATAGAGATGGTATGCAAGACAGATTGATGGAACATATATTAAATACATGAGACTGAGTGTCTATGGGAGAAATGAAGAAAGATTGGAGAAGCATGAAAATAAGACCAATTAAAATTATGTTTTAACAAATAAAGGGATGTTTTGATGACAATGTTCTACGAACTGAGCACGAATAACATAACTACGCACTCTGGAGTTAAGACAGGGGAAAGTATATTCCTGGATCGTACTACATGTCTTTCTAATATGCTCTTCAAGTTATTCTGATGTCTACTAAAATTTATAAATAACTATCATACCTTATGATTTCAATTTCATGCTAGCTATTGGCGCCACATAGTTTTCTGAGTTCTAGAGTTGCTCGTAATAATATGTACAAGAATACACACAGAGCAAAAGTAAAATTGGAGGCCTACATAACATAAATCTGAACATTAAATGTTAAATGAATGCTATATCTTCCTGCAGTGACAAGTACACCTTTAAAACAACCCAATGGAAAATATGTGTTTTCATCTATCAAGGCTTTAGTGTTTATTTCATACAGGGTGTGACGTGGTTAGGGGAAGAGAAGGAAGTTTGTTCAACCACATCTGGAATTGAGCTCAGTTTGGATTTTGTTGTTGCTATGGTTACTTTCATTGTACCACAAACTTCAAATTCCTCCAGCAGTGGGTCCGCTGCTACGTCTTGCTTAGTATCAGTTCTAGAGTGTTGGAGAGTTTTGTCAATATGCCTGCTTCACTCTCAACTTTCAAAGGACCATGAATAAGTTGCGTTGATTCTGCAGGAGTCTCTCTCTATGATCATACATCTTTCAGCTGTAGATTTCTGTGTCTGGTCACACAGAGTTAGGCTCATGTTGTAGGAGGAGACTTATTGGTTCTCCTAATCACATATAGGCCTTACATTTCTTTAAAATTGATTGCTTAATTATATTTCATTTTCTCAGTAAAATAACACCATTTTGAAACTCTCAAGTTTCAGTTTGGTTCCCAAGAGACTTATTTTTTATTTTCTGAGAATTAGCCATAATAAAGTAAATATATGTTTTCATAATTTACATTTTATAGATATATCTAAAACATGTTAAAGTATATCTATGAGTTAAAAAATATTGGCAAAATTGTATACTAAGCATGTTGTATATGTAATGCTGAATTCAAGGGACATTCTGAGTTACTCGTTCGTATTCCTTCTATCGTTATTGGCTACTCAAATAACGTAGGTAGGATGCATTATAGAATGGCATAAATTTATCTTTAATAAAATTTCTAATATTCTAATAAATGATAACATTGTAATCCTTGAAGAACACTAATAGACTAGAAACATTAGATAACTGAGCTTTGAGAGAGTTTTTGGGTACCAAGTTATACATCTGTGAATATTTGCAAATGAAGGAGAACAGTGACCAGTTGAAGAGCAGTATTTGTGCTTCTCTTGGTCACACAATGATTTTTACTAAAATGCATAGAAAGCATATATTTGAAGCCCAGATAAAGAAGCAAAAACAAAACTAAAAGCAACAAATCGCATAGGACACGATTGTATCATTAATATTAACTGATATTTTTGGCCATTCACTTGATCTATACTGATTCAACTAGACTATAGAAATAGTTTGCTGAGATTGAAGAAAGTCAGAGCAAGTACAGAATTGCGTCCTTACCTGTCCTCTCCTCTGATCATTTAAGAAAAACCACACTTTTGGCAGGGCACGGTGGCTCACGCCTGTAATCCCAACACTTTGGGAGGTCGAGTACGGTGGATTCCTTGAAGCCGTTCAAGACCAGCCTGGCCAATATGCAGAATCCCTGTCTCCACTAAAAATACAAAAATTAGCTGGGCATGGCTGCAATGAGCTGAGATCAAGCCACTGAACTGCAGCCTGGGCAACAGAGCAAGACTCTGGTCTCAAACAAACAAACAAAATGAAACAAAACAAAACAAAACATACACACCTTAAACAATAACTTAATATTTTGTTTCTTATTTAATTATGTCAACTCAGTGGAAGTCTTATTAGGAATTTTACCCTTAAGTTACAGAAAATGCATGAAATTAACCTGATGCACAAAATTAGTAGAGTCAAAATTAGAGACAGCCTTAAATGAAATGTCATGAGACACTTGATTTGCCTCTACACAATGAAGGGATTTTTGGCTATTTCAAAATGTTTCACCCTCTGAAAAAATAAAGATTTCATATGATCATCTCAACCTCTCAGATACCATATACCATATATTCTCTATTTTGAAAGTGCTTGATGGGAAGATGAGACTCCAATGCAGAGCTCTTTTCCAAGTGCTTCAGAAGATAGTTCTCACAATTATTCATCCATTCAAATGTAGAAAAATATGAGTTAGAAGTTATTGCTATATTGTTTACTAATTCATTATTTTGAAAATTATAAATCCTTGTGAAGATATAATACATTAATATTAAATTCTAAAAAATGTTGAGCTTTCACCTTCTAAACAAGAATCATCTCACGTTCCTAAGGGAAAAAGAACAACAAAAGTACACTGGGAAATAAAAATTATATAGTTTCAAAATACTGTATGTATATATATATATATATGTTTATATGTAGTACTATATATATGTAGTTGGTATATATACATATATGTGTAGTATATATATTGAGAATATTTATGATATACTTCCTAGAATCAGATGCAGATGTGCAATTTATATATATATATATATATATATATATTTTTTTTTTTTTTTTTTGAGACGGAGTTTCGCT
>PVKV010035979.1:0-16097 GCA_004027835.1 Alouatta palliata
AGTTTGGGAAGGGGTGGCTAGGCTTAGTCGTCATCTTTAATTTGTAAGAGAATTGAGCTGTTTTTCTCCTTTCAAGTCTTCCATTTACCCATTTTAGACTCTTGTAGATGTATTACCTTTTCTTCACGCAGTCAAGAATGAACCCATCTTTGGAAGGCTCCAAGAACTGGGGACACATTTAGCCTGTCAATGCTGCTTAGTTGGCCCAATTCCACTTTGGTTAATTACATTCTGTTCCACAAATATATCTCTTTGCATTTTCATTTGGTGATGAAGAAAGATTGCTTTTCAACCTCCTCTTCTGAGCTCAGTCCTCAAAGGCCCAGCACGGATCCATCCAAAGTTGCCTAAGGAAAAATTCCCCAAGTGTGGGAGAATCCAAAAGAACACAACCACTCTCAGCCCTCCCCACACTCACACCAAAATCAGTATTGACAGAAAAGTGTATGATTATGTGATTGCAGAAGTTTGCCCTTTGCTTTAAAAGAGATACTTATTTACCAAGGGGTAGCGATGACATTCTTGAGGATCCATACCAAATACCATCCAAAAGAGTTCAGAATTCCTTGGAAACACATTGTTTCTTTTTTGGAAAATGAAAAGCACGGCAAAGAAGTTCTAAAAAGCCAAATTCCTGTAGTTTCCAACCCCTTCTTTGATGCTAAATGTTGTATGCTCCAAACGTAGCTAGTATACTAGAGATAGTAATGAAACAGATGCATCTTACCATGGTATCTTTTTTTGTTGTTGTTGTTGCAATGTTTATAACAAGGGCTCTTCACTTTTATTTCAATTGCATAAAACAACGTGACATTTGCCTTTGTTATTTTAGCTTCAGAAGTTTCTAAAACACTTGTCTCTGCAAGATTATCTTGAAGTTAAGGCACAGGAAATTTGCTTTCAGGCTCTGCTGACTCGACATTTACACATTTTTCTTCTGATGAAGTATTTTGTTTCCTTTAAAACCAAATGATATCATATAACTCAAACAATGTAGAACTATACTAATTATGATCAAAAATGACAGATTTAGATGGAGTCACACTTTATGTCTGTTCTTGTAGTATATATAGTCATTATCCATCAAGTATTCACATGTAGACTGGGAATTTTCGTACCAACTGCCAAAACTTCAAACTAACCACTTTAAAAAAAAGTTCGACTTCAAAAGGTTTACAGTTTTAATTTGGACAGCACTGCCAGGAAGTGATCCGTGAACAAACTCATTTTGCTAGTCTTTGTGACTAGAAAGTTCTCATGATTAAGCTTTTTACTTTCTCGTTCTTTCTTTTTTTGTTCGGTGTATCCTAACTTTATGATTCATGGTCTAAAATCGGATCACGAGAGCTTTACTGTTGGTGTCATACTTCCACATTTTCTATTACAAGTTTTATATGAATCTAAAATTGTATTAGTTTCTGCGTTATTAATAGCCTTAAAAAGGAATTAATCATTATAGAACCAAATTGTTTTTCCCAGACATCAGTCATGATAAGGTCTTAGGGAATACAGTTTTAGGTAATAAAAAAGAGAAACACTCTAAAATCTCTCAATTTTCAGTTAACATTAAGCTTTCTCAGACAGAAAAATCACAAATTTCCCCCCACCGCCAAAACATGATACTCAGTTCAATGAGATGGCAGAAGGGTGATAGGTAAGTTTTCACAGAAAATCTACTTACTAAAAAAATCACTAATTAAATGTGAATCATATAATTGTTCCTAGAAGAAAATAGCCTAATAAAGAACAGTATTTTAAAAAATACATAGCTTTGCCTGTTTACTAAAACATGTATCCTTGTCTTTGGAAGCTCAGAAATCCAAACCTCAGGGAAAAAAGAAACCCAGGAAAGTATATTCCTAGAAAGGCATCCACAATGAATAATGAGCTCATTTTCATTTAAGGATAAAAAATTTAGATATCTTCATTTAAGAATATGAGAATTTTTTTCAGAAAATATGGTTAAAATAAAAATATACTTGAAGAATATGGCTAGAGTAAATGCCATGTCATAAAATATTGGATTTAGATGACATGAATATTTGAAGATAGTATTGTTAAGGAAAGAGCTCATTACTCCAAGAAGTTGAAAATATTCTATGTTCTGGATGAGTGTACATTACCTCATTAAATATACATTACAAGCAATAGGGAGAATGTCACAAATACTAATCTCAGCATTTAATTGTGGTCCTGACCCTTTTGCATCTTATAGGCATAAATTATCTTATTGCATTTTGCAGATATTGCATTTTTTTACGAATTGAAAGTATGCAGCAACTCTATGTCCAGCAAGTCTATCAGTGCCATTTTTCCAACAGCATGTGCTCATTTTGTGGCTCTGTGTCACATTTTCTTAATTCTCACAATATTTCAAAACTTTTTTTATTTTTCTTCTTGTTATGGTGATCTGTTATCAGTGATAACAGATGTTACTGTTGTAACTGTTTTAATGTTACTGTTGTAATTGTTTTGAGGGAGCCACAAACCACACCTCTACAAGATGATAAACTGAATCAATAATGCTGTGTGTGTTCTAACTAATTTCCTCTCTGACCAGTCCTCCATCTCTCTCCCTCTCCATGGGCTTCCCTATTCCCTAAGACAGAACAATATTGAAATTAAACCAATTAATAACCCTTTAATGGCCTTTAGTTGTTCAAGTGAAAAGAAAAGTCGCATGTCTCCATCTTTAAATCAAAAGCTAGCAATGATTAGTCTTAGTGAGGAAGACATGTTGAAAGCCAAGACTGGTAAAAGGCTAAGCCTCTTATGCCAATCAGGTTTTGAATACAAAGAAAATGTTCTTGAAGTAAATGAAAAGTGCTACTCCAGTAAACACATGAATGATAAGAAAGCAAAACAGTCATATTGCTGACACGGAGAAAGTTTGGTGGTCTGGATAGAGAATCAAACTAGCCACAACATTCCCTTAAGCCAAAACAGAATCCAGACCAGGGCCTTAACTGTCTTTGACTCTATCAAGGCTAACAGAGGTGAGGAAGCTGCAGAAGAAATGTTTGAAGCTGGCAGAGGTTGGTTCATGAGATTTAAGGAAGTAAATCATCTTCATAACATAAAGCTGCAAGATGAAACAGCAAGTGCTGATATAGACGCTGCAGCAAGTTATTCAAAGATCTAGCTAAGGTAATCAATGAAGGTGGTGACACTAAACAAGTTTTTTCATGTTCAGTGTTTTTCAGGTATCCTTCTATTAGGAAAAGATGCCACTTAGGGCTTTCATAGCTAGAGAGAAGAAGTCGATGTCTGGCTTCAAAGACTCAAAGGACAGGGTGACTCTCGTTAGGAATTAATGCAATTGGTGACTTTAAGTTGAGGCATATGCTCATTTGCCATTACAAATATGCTAAAGCCATTAAGAATTTATGCTAAATGTACACTGGCTATACTCTAGGAAAGGAACAACAAAGCCTGGATGACAGCACATCTGTTTACCGAATATTTTAAGTTCACCATTTAGACTCACTACTCAGAAAAAAAGAATCCTTTCAAAATATTACTGCTTATTGACAATGAACCTAGCCAGTCAAAAGCTCTGAAGATGTACAAGGAGATTAATGTTTTCATACCTGTTAACACATTATCTATTCTGCAGCTCATGGATCAAGAAATAATTGTGACTTTCAAGTCTTATTTTTTAAAATACATTTTATAAGGCTATAATTGCCATAAATAGTGATTCCGCTAATGGATCTGGACACAGTAAATTGATAATGTTCTGGAAGAGATTCACCATTCCAGGTGCCATCATGAACATTTGCGATTCACCGTATGAAGTCAAAATATCAACATTAACAGGAGTTTGGAACAAGTTGGTTCCAACTCTCATGGATGACTTTGAGTGGTTCAAGAATTTAGTAGAGGAAGTAATTGCAGATATCGTGAAAATAGCACAGAAACTAAAATTAGAAGTTGAGTCTGAAAATGTGGCTGAATGACTACAATTTCATGATAAAACTTCAATGGAGGAGGAGTTCCTTCCTACAGATGAACAAGGAAAGTGGCTACTTGAGATGAAATCTATTCCTGGTAAAGATACTGTGAACATTGCTAAAATGATAACAAAGGAATGAGAATATCACATAAACTTAGTTGATAACGCAACAGCAGGGTTTGAGATGACTGACTCATTTTGAAAGATATTCTACTATGGGTCAAATGCTATCAAATACCATTTCATGCTACAGAGAAACTTTTCCTGAAAGAGTCACTTCATGCTGCATACCTTATTGTTGCCTTATTTTAAAGAATTGTCACAGCTATCTAGCCTTTAGTAACCACCAGCCTGATCAGTCAGCAGCCATCAACACTGAGGCAAGACCCTCCACCAGCAAAAAGATTATGACTTACTAAAGGCTCAGACAATTATAAGAATTTTTATTCATAAAGTAGTTTTTAAATTAAGATACGTACATGTTTTAGACAACGCTATTTCATACTTAATAGACTACAAAATACTGTAAATGTTACTTTTATATGCACTGAAAAACCAAAAAAATCATGTGACTCACTTTCTTGCTACATTTGCTTTATTGCCATGGTCTGGAAATAAACCTGCAATATCTCCAAGGTACGCCTGTATCAGTGACCATGTGCTGTGAAAAATACCTTAGTTTTACTTTCAAAGAAAAATTATGGAGACAGGCGGCCAAAGTGACCAATCAGAAGCAGCTACGGTATGTGGAGCTCATGAAGAGGAGTGAAAGAAGCAGGTAATACAGCCCCTTAACTGACACATCCAGGCACTCACATTCGGACTGATATGGGAAACAGCTTGACCCACAGAGAGTGGAGAAAAGGAGATCACGGCGATGACCCACCCAGAAGTGACATGGAGTCAAGGGAACCTCCCCCTGCCCAGAGAAGCAGTGAGTGAATGTGTGACCTCAGGAGACCATGTTCCTCCCACAGATCCTTGTAACCCTGCAACCCTGGGGTCAGGAGATCCCCTGATACACAGAACTGTGTGGACTCTTGGCAAAGCAGGTGTTCAGGCACAATCAGAGACCCAGGAAGTTTATGTATTCAGTCATCCCAGTAAAGGTGACTGCAACTCAGGCAAGGTGGGAGTTTGGACCTCTGTACAAAACCAAGGAAGGGGGCTGCACCCAAGGGGCCAAGCAGTGACAGTCTGAGGGCCCCACTTCCACAGCATGTCACAGGATAAGACCACTGGCTTGTAATTTCAGCCAGACACTGGCAACAGTGTTTCACCTACCAGGGACTACGCAGAGTACCCAGGGGAAGGAGTGGGCCACCATCTTTACTGTTTGGGTGATTCAGCCTGTGGGCTGTGGAGAGTCCAAACTAACCAGGGGCAGAAGGAATCCACCAACACAGCACAGCTACTCTACTAAAATGTGGCCAGACTATTTCTTTAAATGAGTCCCCAGTTCATTCCTCCTCACTGGGTGCGACCTCCCAGCTAGGGCCTCCAGCCACTCCTGCCTGTGTTCTCCAGCCTGACAGAGATTTGATTTCTCCCTAGAATGGAGTTCCCAGAGGAAGAGCCAAGTCACCAGCTTTGCTGTTTGGGTGACTCAGACGTTCCAGCCTGTTGCCTTTAAAAGCCCAAGCTAACCAGGGAAGATGCAGTACCACAGCATGGCACAGCTGCTCTATGGAAGCGTGGCCAGACTGCTTACTTCAGCAGGTCTCCAATCCATTCCTCCTCACTGGGCAGGACCTCCAACAGGGGCCTCCAGCAGCTCCCACCAATGTGCTCTGGCCAACAAAGATTTGAAAAGTTCCTGGGGAAAAGCTCCTAGAGGGAGGGGTAGGCTGCCTTTTTCGTTGTTTCAGTGACTTAGCTGCTCCAGCCTCCGGGCTTTGGAGAATCCAAGCTGACCAGGAGCAGAAGCAGTACCCCAGCACAGCACAGCTTTACAAAAGTGTGGCTAGATTGTTCCTTTAAGCGAGTCCCTGACCCCATTCCTCCTGACTGGGTGAGACCTCTCAACTGGGGTCTCCAGCCACCTCCTTCAGGTGAGTTTGGGTCAGAAATATGTCCATTAACCCCCTTGGATGGAGGTCCCAGAGGAAAAGGAAGGCTACCATCTTTGCTGTTTCACAGCCTTCACTTATGACACCTCCAGGTATTGAAAAATCTGAGGCAACTAGGGACTGGAGCAGATACCCAGCAAACCACAGCAGCCCTATGGAAAAGGGGCCAGACTGTTAAAAGGAAAAAGAAAAAAAACCCAAAGATCAATGACCTCAAAGATTGAAGGTAGACAAGTCCACATAGATGAGGAAGAATCAATACAAGAATGCTGAAAACTCAAAAAGTCAGAGTGCTCTACTTTCTCCAAATGACTGTATCACCTCTCCAACAAAGGTCTGAAACCTGGCTGAGGCTGAGATGGCTGAAATGACAAAAGTAGAATTCAGAATGTGGATAAAAATGAACATCACTGAGCTAAAGGAGAATGCCATAACCCAATGAAAAAAAGGCTAAAAACAATGATAAAACATAGCAGGAGCTGACAGACAAAATAGCCAGTATAGAAAAGAATGTGACCAAACTGATAAGGCTGAAAAATGCAATACAAGAATGTACTAATGTAATCACAAGCATCAATAACAGAATAGATCAAATGGAGGAATGAACCTCAGAGCTTGAAAACTGTCTTTCTGAAATAAGACAGGCAGACCAGAATAGAGAACAAAGAATGAAAAAGAATGAACAAAACCTCTGAGAAACTGGGATTATGTAAAGAGACCAAATCTATGAATGATTGGTGTAACTGAAAGAGACGGGGAAAATGGAACCAATTTGGAAAATATATTTCAGGATATCATCTAGGAGAAATTCCCTAACCTAGCTAGACAGGCCAACATTCAAATTCAGGAAATGCAGAGAACCCTAGTAAAACACTCCATGGGAAGATTGCCCCCAAGACATATAATCACCAGATTCTACAAGGTTGAAATGACAAAAAAATGTTAAGGGCAGCTAGAGAGAAAGGCCACGTCACCTATAAGGGGAAGCACATCAGACTAACAGTGGAAAACTCAGCAGATCCCAAGTAGCCAGAAGAGATTGGGGGCCAATATTTAACATTCTTTAAAATAATGAATTCCAGCCCAGAATTTCATATCTGGCCAAACTAAGATTAATAAGTGAAGGACAGATAAGTTCCTTTTCAGATAAGCAAATGGTGAGGAAATTTGTTCACCAGACCTGCCTTACAAGAGATCCTGAAGGAAGCACTAAATATGGAAAGAAAAGACCGTTACCAGTCATTACAAAAACAAGCGGAAGTACACAGACCAGTGACACCACAAAGCAGCCACATAAAATTCTGCCAAATAACTAACTTACATAATGATGACAAGATTAAATCACACAGATTAATACAAACCTTAAATTTAACGGGCTAAATGCTGCTAATTAAATGACACAGAGTGGAAAACTGGAAAAAGAACCAAGTCTCATTAGTATGCTATCTTTAAGAGACCCATCTCACATGCAATGACACACACAGGCTCAAAATACAAGATGGAAGAAAATCTACCAAGAAAATGAAAAAAAAAAAAAAAACAGGGGTTGCAAAACTAGTTTCCAATAAAACAGACTTGAAACCAACAAAGATCAAAAAAGACTAAGAAGGGCATTACCTAATGGTAAAGGGTAAAATTCAATGAGAAGAGCTAACTATCCTAAACATATGTGCAGAAAACATAGGAGTACCCAGAATAATAAAGCAAATTTTCAGAGACCTTCAAAAAGACCTTAGACTCACACACTATAATAGCAAAAGATTTTAACACCATATCGACAATATTAGATCATCAAGACAGAAAATTAACAAAGATATTCAGGAAATAAACTCACCTCTGGAACAAGTAGAACTGATAGAGATCTACAGAACTCTCCAAACCAAACCAACAGAATATAAATTCTTCTCATGACCACATGCCACTTACTCTAAAATCTATTACATAGTTGGAGGTAAAACACTCCTTAGCAAATGCAAAATAATGGAGATTATAACAGTCTTTTGGACCACGCATAATCATATTAGAACTCAAGACTAAGAAATTCACTCAAAACCATACAATTACATGGATATTGAATAACCTGCTCCTGAATGACTTTTGGGTGAATAATGAAATTAACACAGAAAGCAAGAAGTTCTTTGAAACTAATGAGATACAACCTGCCAGAATCTCTGGGACACAGCTAGCTCAGTGTTAAGAGGGAAATTTATAGCACTACATGCCCACATCAAAAAGTTAGAAAGAACTCAAGTCAACAACCTAACATCACAACTGAAAGTACTAGAGAACCAAGAGCAACAAATCCCAAAGCTAGCAAAAGACAAGAAATAACCAAAATCATAGCTGAACTGAGAGAGACATGAAAACCTATGCAAAAAATCAATGAATCTAGGAGCTGGTTTTTTGAAAAAAATTAATAGATACACCATTAGCTAGACTAATAAAAAAGAAAAGAGAAGATTCAAATAAACACAAACAGAAATGATAAGGGGGATATTTCCACTCACCCCACAGAAATACAAACAACCATGAGAGAATATCATAAACACTTCTATGCACATAAACTAGAAGATCTAGAAGAAACAGATAAATTCCTGGACACATGCACCCTCCCAAGGCTGAACAAGAAATAAATTCAATTCCTGAGCAGATCAATAATGAGTTTTAAAATTGAGGCAGTGATAAATAGCCTACCAACCATGATATACCCAGGATCAGATGGATTCACAGCTGAATTCTACCAGATACACAAAGAATAACTGATTACCATTCCTACTAAAACTATTCCAAAAAATTGAAAAGAACTTATTCTAACTTATTCTGTGAGGCCAGCATCATCCTGATATCAAAATCTGGCAGTAATACAACAAAAATAAGAAAACTTTAGGCCAATACCCTTGATAAACAGTGATGTAAAAATCTTCAACAAAATACTGGCGAACTGAATCCAGCAGCACATCAAAAAGCATATCCACTATGATCAAGTAGTCTTCCTCCCTGGGGTGCAAGGCTGGCTCAACATATGCAACTCTATAAATGTGATTCATCATATAAACAGAACTAAAGACAAAAAACACATGATTATCTCGATAGAGAAAAGGATTTAGATAAAATTCAATATCCCTTCACATTAAAAACTCTCATTAAACTAGGTATTAAAGAAACATTCCTCAAAGTAAGAGCCATATATAACAAACCCAGTCAACATCATAGTGAATGGGCAAAAGCTGGAAGCATTCCCCCTCAAAAACAGGCAGAAAACAAGGATGCTCTCTCTCATCACTTCTTTTCAACAGAATATTGAAAGTTCTGGCCAGGACAATCAGGAAAGAGAAAGAAATAATAGACATTCAAATAGGAAGAAAGTAAGTCAAACTATTTCTGTCAGCAGATGATATGATGCTATATCTAGAAAACCCCATCATTTCAGCCCAAGAGCTTCTTAAACTGAGAAGCAAGTTCAGCAGTCTCAGGATAAAAATTAACATGCGAACATCACTAGACTTCCTATACACCAACAACAGGCAAGCAGAGAGCCAAATCACAAATGAACTCCCATTCACAATTGCCACAGAAAGAATAAAATATCTAGGAATACTAAGGAGATGAAAGATCTCTACAAGAAGAACCTCAAACCAGTGTTCAAAGAAATCAGAGATGACTCAAACAAATGGAAAAACATTTCATGCTCATGGATAGGAAGAATTAACATCATGAAAATGGCCATACTTCCCAAAGCAATTTGTATATGCAATACCATTCCCATTAAACTACCAATGACATTCATTACAGAACTAGAGAAAACTCTTTAAACATTCATATGGAACCAAAAAAGAGCCTGAAAAACTAAGGTAATCCTAAGCCAAAAGAGCACAGCTGGAGGCATTACACTACCTGACTTCAAAATATACTACAGGGATACAGTAACTAAAACAGCATGTTACTGGTAAAAGAACAGACACATAAACCAATAGAAAAGGACAGAGAACCAGGAAATAAGACTGCATATATACAATTATCTGATCTTTGACAAACTTGACAAAAACAAGCATTGGGGAAAGAATTCCCTATTAAATAAATGGCACTGGGATAACAGGTTAGCCATATGCAGAGGAGGGAAACCGCACCCCTTCCTTATACCATATACAAAAATTACCTCAAGATGGATTAAAGACTTAAATGTAAAGCTCAAAACTAAAAAATTCTGGAAGACAATCTACGCAATACCGTTCTGGACTTAGGCACAGTCAGATTTCATGACAAAGACACCAAAAGCAATTGCAACAAAAGCAAAAATTGACAAATGGGATCTAATTAAACTAAGGAGAATTTGCACAGCAAAACTGTCGACAGATTAAACAGACAACCTGCAGAATAGGAAAAAATTTTTGCAAACTAGCATCTGACAATGGTCTAATACCCAAAATCTATAAGGAATTTAAACAAACTTCCAAGAAATAAACAAACCAACCCATTAAAAAGTGGACAAGATACATGAACAGACACTTCTCAAAAGAAGACATACATGCAGACAGCAATCAGATGAAAAACAGCTCAACATCATTGATCATTAGAGAAATGCAAATTAAAACCACAATGAGATACCATCTCACACCTGTCAGAATGGCTACTATTATAAAAAGTTAAGAAATAATAGATGCTGGTAAGGTTATGGAGAAAAAGAAACACTCATACTCTGTTGGTGGAAGTGTAAATTAGTTCAACCATTGTAGAAGACAGTGTGATGATTTCTCAAAGACCTAAAGATGGAAATACCATTTGACCCAACAATCCCATTACTATATATATATCCAAAGGAATATAAAGCTTTCTCTTATAAAGGCATATGCATCTGTACGTTCATTGCAGCACTATTCACAAGAGCAAAGACATGGAATCAACCTAAATGCCCACCAATGATAGACTGGATATTTAAAAAATGTGGTACTTATACACCATGGAATACTATGCAGCCGTAAAAAGAATGAGATCATGTCTTTTACAGGGACAGGGGTGAAGCTGGAGACCATTCCTTAGCAAACAAACACAGGAATAGAAAACCAAATACAGCATGTTTTCACATATAAATGTGGCTAAATTATAAGAACACACGAACACATAGAGGGAAATAACATGCATTAAGGCCTATCAAAGGGTAGAGGTAAGGAGGAGGGAGAGGTTCAGGAAAAATAACAAATGAATACTAGGCTTAATACCTGGGTAATGAAATAATCTCTACAATAAACCCCATGACACACATTTGCCTATGTAACAAACCTGCATATCTTACACATGTACCCATGAATTTAGGCTGGGCGCGGTGGCTCACGCCTGTAATCCCAGTACTTTGGGAGGCCGAGGAGGGTGGATCACGAGGTTAGGAGATCGAGACCATCCTGGTCAACATGGTGAAACCCCGTCTCTACTAAAAATACAAAAATTAGCTGGGCATGGTGGCACAGCCTGTAGTCCCAGCTACTCGGGAGGCTGAGGCAGGAGAATTGCTTGAACCCAGGAGGCGGAGGTTGCGGTAAGCCGAGATCGTGCCATTGCACTCCAGCCTGGGTAACAAGAGCGAAACTCCGTCTCAAAAAAAAATAAAAATAAAAAAAATAAAAATTAAAAAATTAAAAAATAAATAAATAAAATTAAACAAACAAAAATAAAGAAAAATTAAGGAAAAAATTCCCTAGTTTCACCTGGAATAGCTTAATTTTTCTTTATAAAAATCTTGTTCTTATCTATAGGACAAAATTCTAATGGGAGATGAAAACATTGAATAACAATAAATGGTACAATAGAGAGAAAATTGACATGGTAAAGAACAGAAAATCCATAACGACTGTAGACTCCACAGAACCTTTTATTGCTCTCTCTTTACCATTAGTCCTTAGGTCACTTTTTGGACTGGGAAGAGTCCCAGATACTTCACAGATATGCTTTCATTTTTAATATTGGTTTCTATTAAAATTATAAAATGTCAAGACTCTTGACATTTTATAGTAGTCCTAGCCTACATTTTCAAGTATCTAAGAACATATAAAATGAGAGCCAGATTTCTGTTTCTAATTTAAAGTGCCAACTTCTCTCCGAGGGACCACAGTATATTGGTCCTTAACATTTTCTCTTACTTTCACTTACTTTCTCTTACTTTATTTATTTTACTTTCACTTTACTTTTTTCTCCTACTTCCACTTACTTTTCACACTTCAGTAAATCAAACAAAAGGTAATATTATGAATATCTAGTAAGGCTGAAGCTATGTGGGATCCTTAATTTAAGGAATAATTTTCTTAATTTTTTTACCAAGAGCTACATGACAAACTTAAGAATGATGTTACTTTCAGAGTAGCAACAACTCAAAGGACAAAAGAAAATATTATAATGCCAGTAACCTCTGCTACTAGGTGAGTGCAGAAATTTAGAATTTAAAATGCCAACCTATTTTAACAATATGAAAGTCATTTTATTCATAATTTTACTGATTCACTCAATTTTAACTATATTATTTGACTGATTTAACACAATCACAAATGAAAATTTTAACAACAGTGCCATTTGAGACTTACCTGTCATGAGTGATGAAATTACTCCAAATTCTAACAATACATGTAACAAATGATAAATTTGCATGGGTATTGGCCTGAATATTTTGGCTTACATTTCAACTTTTGTAATTGCTGCGGCAAAAATTTTCCTGTCTAAAGTTTTTTAAAGGCAGAATGTCTTCCTAAATGAGCAAAAGTCTGGGTATTTGGACATTCCCTGAAAGCAGAAGGCAGACAAGTGTTCAAATGCAAACTTTGTCATTTGCATGTCATTGATTTTGAATATACACAACTATTTAACTTTTTCTTAATTAGGGATTTAAGTATAACTATGCTGTTTAGGACTTTCTCTGTCTACCTGCTTGGCATAACATCCTGGGACCAGTTGTTGGAAAAATCTATGATAGAGCACTGATAAAGCAATCACTGGATGTTCAGAAACAATTTGGTTGTTTCTGGCTTATAAAACTTAAGAACTACTTTATTGAGAAGTAGAGGGTAGAAAGTGTGGAGAGCCTGTATATGTACCAAAACTGTGGATTGACAAACCAAAAAATTGATTAGGCAAAGTGACATTTTGGATAAATATAGAAACAACAGAGTTAAAGTTGTATTTAAATGAGAAACTGAAGCAGAAAAGATAGCAAAACAAAAAGGATTAAAAGTATAAATAAAAGGAAGGTGCAAGGACTGAAAATCCCAAGTGTAAGGTAGCTAAAACCTGAGTCAGAACAGTCAAAAATACACTAGAGAAAGGTAAGAGAGTGATAATAGTTTGCCTGTGTCCCCACCCAAATCTCATCTTCAACTGTAGCTCCCATAATTCCCATGTGTTGTGGGAAGGACTCAGTGGGAGGTGTTTGAATCATGGGGGCACATCTTTCCTGAGCTGTTCTCCTAATAGTGAATAAGTTTCATGAAATCTAATGGTTTTATAAAGGGGAGTTTCCCTGCACAAGTTCTCTACTCTTGTCTGCCACCATGTGAAATGTGACTTTCACCTTCCACCATGATTGTCAGTCCCCTTCAGCCATCTGGAACTGAGAGTCTATTAAACCTCTTTGTTTTGTAAGTTGCCCAGTCTCAGGTATGTCTTTATTGCTAGCATGAAAATGGACTAATATTGAGAGATTAAAAAGAGGTGAGAAAATCAAATTATGATATCAACTAGTTCATAGAATTAGTGGCTAATTTCATTTACATGGAATTTGTAACATCCTCTTCTGTCCTTTCTTTCTTGAAATAACTCTTTGAAAAAGAGAAAAGAGGAAAGAGAAAATTAGCATTTTCTGATGCATACTATGAGCCAGGCCAGGTCCCTCATAGTTAACATACTGTCTTCTTCAGTGCTTATACTAAAGAATAGTCAGGATGCTTTAAATCAATCTGTTAAGGTTGGAGGTACGCTGTACTAAGATTCTAAAGAAAGCCATTTCCTCATTAGATGACAGAAGTGACCAATGATTTACCTGGATACTTCTAGTATGATGAGTAAGAATGCCCATTTCATTCCTGGAGTAGAATTATAGAGGGGAAAGGTGTAATCTGATGAACACTATCTTTAGAAATAAAAGTTGGTAGAAGTCTAATACAGATTTCCAGATAGCAAGAAAACTAAAGAGTTGGCATCTCTCAATAAGGGACAACTATAAAAAATATAATTTCTTAAACTCTCTGTGTTTCCACAGCCTATTTTATTTGTGGTTTATTTAAGGCCAATAAAGTTATTGGCCTTAAAGCAAAAAAATAGTCTTATACTTTTGAGTAATTAAATATATTGGTTGCTGGGGAACCTGAATCTAATCCAAGGCAGGCTGGGAAATGACATCCCCAAAGGATACTTGAGGTTTTGTTTGCTACAACCAAAAGGAAGGGAGAAGGAGGGAAGGAGGGAAGGATGGAAGGGAGGAAGGGAGGAAAGGAGGAAAGGAGGAAGGGAGGAAGGGAGGAAGGGAGGAAGGGAGGAAGGGAGAGAGAGAGGGAGGGAGGGAAAGAGGGAGGGAGGGAGGGAAAGAGGGAGGGAGGGAGGGAGGGAGGGAGGGAATTAAGGAAACAAAGAACAGCTTTAGGACCAAAAGCAAAAAGAAAACTTTCCCTAGGTCTGAACAGAGCCAACTGTGAACTTCTTGGTAACTCATGAAGTAAGCAGATGTGACACCATATTTCTGTCAAGGAAATTTTGGCTAGCAGAAGTGTTTTTAGCTGCCCAAGGTCACACATCTAGCAAATGGCAGAATTAGAATTCAAACATAATTGTGATTCACTCTGGTCTGTAATCATACTCTTTCCTCACTATGACCAACACATGAGAATTTTAAGCCAATAATGAGAAAATGGAACCATAAGAAATAGAGAACAATAGAAATATGCAGCAAAAGCAAGGTTATTTAACATATATTAGCACAATCAATTTAATTAGAAAAAGAAAATATTATAGCATAAATATTATTCTAATGAAGAAATTTGCATAGAACTGCAATGTTGATGAAGCTCCTTACTTTAACATGAGAGAAAATGATATGCAGAAAATAAATAGCAAATACTCTTTGTAACAGGTTGGGAAGATGTAAGTTCTGTTGTCTGTGAGATAGATTTGTATTTCAGCCCATTTTTGTTTTATCCAAGCTTTACTGGACATATTCTCTGTAGTTTGGGGAATATGAAAGAACTCTGGACTGGGTTTCTGACCCCTAACTTGTTATAAGATCTATAACAAATTATTTCAAGGAATGTGTGGACCTGAGTTTTCTCATTTATAAAAATGAGGGAGTTAGCTAGATATGTGAATATCATATATTGTTTTGTTACAGAATTCCTTTTTTCAAGTAAATTCTTAGGTTGATTTTAAATAAGTAATGCTAACGAAAATGCAGCAGAATAAATATGAAAAACTAAAAACTTTTTTCCATTGAGTTCTTAAATTTATATTTTAGAGCATGTACAGCCTTAAAACATGGTAAAATGGTACTGAATTGAAATATATTTCAGTATTTTTCATACTGTATTCATAAAATCATAATTCTTGAAAGTGATGTTTAAAAAATAATTCTGTGGCTAATAATATCATTGAATAATGAATAGCACATCTCCCTTTTTGAGAGTTACAATACATACATCAAGTTAAGAAATCAATGAAGTTCTGTAGAAAATAAATCTTTTAAATGTATTTGCATGTAACGTAAACGACCTTGAGTAGCTTTTTTTCACCTGAAGTGAATACAACAGGAAGAATCATGTTTTTTAACATGAATTACAAGTTTATGTATTCCAAGGACCCTAGTTAAAACATGTCAGCCTTCCTTCAGATTCTGAAATGGTACTTACTACAATAATAGACACTCAATGAATATAACTTCCATAAAGTTGAATTCCATAAGCGCAGATTTAACTGAGAATAAACCATGGTATATTTAAAGTACCTTTTTAAAAAAGATAAAGTGATGATACAAAACCTATATAAAGCTTGTCAAGGAAAACAAATTTGAGATAATGTAGATATACATCAAAAATAGGGGAAAAACCTAG
>PVKV010035980.1:0-16101 GCA_004027835.1 Alouatta palliata
TTTTTTTTTTTTTTTTTTAAGATGGAGGCTTGCTCTGTCGCCCAGGCTGGAGTGCAGTGGTGCAATCTTGGCTCACTGCAACCTCCACCTCTCGGGTTCAAGTGATTCTCCTGCCTCAGCCTCCCAAGTGTGTGCCACTATGCCTGGCTAATTTTTTGTAATTTTAGTAGAGACAGGGTTTCATCATGTTGGCCAGGCTGGTCTCTTAACTCCTGACCTCAAATGATCCACCTGCCTCGGCCTCCCAGAGTGCTGGGATTACATGCAAGAGCCACTGTGCCTGCCAATTTTTGAATTTATTATAGAGACAGAGGTTCGCCATGTTGCCCAGGCTGGTCTCAAATGGGCTCAGTGATTCACCTGCCTTGCCCTTTCAAAATGCTGCAGGCATGAGCCACGGTGCCTGACCAACTGGATCTTCTTCTACTTTATTATTATTATTATTATTATTATTATTATTATTATTTGTTTGAAACAGGGTCTTGCTCTGTTGCCTAGACTGGAGTGCAGTGGTACAGTAAGGCTCATTGCAGCCTCAACCTCCTGGGTTCACCTTAGCCTCTCAAGTAGGTGGGACCACAGGTGTGTGCCACCATGCCTGGCTAATTTTGTTTTTTTGTAGAGAGGAGGGTCTCGCCATGTTGCCCAGGCTGGTCTTGCATTTCTGGGCTCAAGTGACCCTCCTGCCTCAGCTTTCCAAAGTGCTGGGATTACAGACATGAGGCACCATGCCCAGCCAGTTGCATCTGTTTCAACTTTTAATATTTACTTCTATTTTTTTTATTTCTAGAAAAACATGAATGAAATCTTATTTAAAGATAATTATGTATATTAGTAATAAGAAATGTCTTTCTTACTATTAAAGATGCCTATCTTTGAAACAAAATTTTTTAGAGAAAAATTTTAGAAACTTATGAGTTTGAATTAAAAAAATTACTCTTCCTTTTCAAACAGAACCTTCACTTTACTTTGAATTTATTTTTGGTCTTTATTTTAAAATATCTAAATATATGAAACCATACATGCAGTTGATTTCTTTTGCATTTTTTCTTAATCTTTCTAGAATTCTGAAAATTAGTGTTAAATAATTCCAGAGTCAAAAGGGAAAACATCTTAGAGATTATTCAGTCTAATTCTCAAGGGAAAAAAATAATTCTTAGATGGTATTCTTAAAACATTTAACACTGTCTTATTCATTTGACTGCACAAAGGAGTACCTTTATATTTGGCTGTAATACATCCAGTTAAGGCATAGGGATTCCTCTACCTTCATATTTGTTTTTTAAGTTTATCTTGTTTAACTAAATTAGAAATATACTACCATTCCCATCTTTGCATCCTAACACAATCCAAGAAATAACCTCTTAAGTAGATCTTAAAATTTTAGTGTCCTGTCAAATAGCCTCTTCAGTTAACGTATGTATTAATTTGAGCAATGAATTTTTTTTTCTTTTTGAGTCTCGATTTGTCACCCAGGCTGGAGTGCAGTGGCACGCTCTCAGCTCACTACAACCTCTGCTTCCTGGGTTTGAGCGATTCTCCTGCCTCGGCCTCCCAAGTCGCTAGAATTACAGGCCTGCGCCACTATACTCAGCTAATTTTTGTATTTTTAGTAGAGACAGGGTTTCATCATTGTTGGCCAGGCTGGTCTTGAACCCCTAACCTCAAGTGATTTGGCCTCCCAAAGTGCTGGGACTGTGCCTAGCCAACAATGATTATCTTTAAAAAATAAAATAAAATAAGGAAAGTCTAACACTTATGCTCAAAAATGATGCTTTCTGTTGAAATGCCATTTTCTGCTACTGAAACTTGTCTTTACAGTTCTAACTTCCCTTTAATATCTCAATGTAATAGTGAACAAATGAGCATCTTTTGACTTCACTTCTTTCACTTCTTTTTGATTTTTTTGCTTGTTTCTATTTCGTTTTTTTGAGGCGAGGTCTGGCTGTGTTACAAGCTGGAGTGCAGTGGCACCATCTCGGCCCGCTGCAGCTTCCACCTTTTGGGCTCAAGCCATCCTCCCACCTCAGCTTCCCAAGTAGCTTGGGACTACATGTGTGCATCATGATGCCTTGCTAAATTTTTTTTTTTTTTTTGAGACGAAGTCTTGCTGTGTCACTCAGGCTGGAGTGCAGTGGCACAATCTTGGCTCACTGCAACCTCCACCTCCAGGGTTCAAGCGATTCTCCTGCCTCTGCCTCCCAAGTGGCAGGGATTACAGGTGCTTGCCTCCACACCCAGCTAATTTTTATATTTTAGAAGAGATGGGGTGTCACCATGTTGGCCAGTCTGATCTCAAACTCCTGAACTCAGGTGATCTGCCCACCTTAGCCTCCCAAAGTGCTCGGATTACAGGCGTGAGTCACTGCACCCAGCTAGCTCTGCTAATTTTTGTATTGTTTTCTAGAGACAGGGTTTTGCCATGTTGCCCAGGCTGGTCTCAAGCTCCTGAGCTCAAGCAGTTCACCTGCCTCAGCCTCCCAAAGTGCTAGGATTACAGGTGTGAGCTACCACACTTGACCTTTGCTTGTTTTTCTATAGATTGGATAATACAATAGAAGCTGGGTGGCTGTGTCCCAAGGATACCCACCTTTAGATAGAGCCTCAGAAAGATCATTTTTTTTCTTTTTTTCTTGCATAGAGATGAGGTCTTGCAATGTTGCCCAAGCTGGTCTTGAACTCCTGGCTTCAACCAGTCCTTCTACCTTGGCCTCCCAAAGTGCTGGGATTGTAAGTGTAAATGACACTGCACCCGGCCAGATAATTTCCTGATGCTTTCCTCATTCTTTGTCCCCAAAGGAGAAATACACTTTGTATATATTTTTTAAAGCAAAAAATATAAAAATAAACTTTACACATAATATATGAATAAAATAATTGTAAGATGATTAAGATTGCAAGGTTTTAGTTCACTGATGAAACCTCGGAATTTATAGTGTAGAAACTATGACCTGATAGATTGCTAGAAATCTGATTATTGAATTTTTTAGTAAGTTTAGACTATATGCATATCTTAAGTAAAACGTGAAATATTTTCAATTCTTTTTTTTTTGAGACCGAGTCTCACTCTATTGCCCATGGTAGAGTGTGCAATGCTGGGCTGAAGCAGTCTCTCACCTCAGCCCCTTAAGTAGATGGGACCAGAAGCACATGTCACCATGCCTGGCTTATTTGTGTATTTTTAGTATAGATGGGATTTCTCCATGTTGCCCAGGCTGGTCTCAAACTCCTGGGCTCAGGCGATCTGCCTACCTTGTCCTTCCAAAGTGCTAGGATTACAGGTGTGAGCCACTCCACCTAGCCAGAAAAATTTTAAATTCACAGTTAGGTTGTTTCCATCACTCTTGTTATGTGTTTAGCTTTATCAGTCCTTTTTGCTTGTCATATTGTCACCTCTTGTGGTTCCTCTTTTATTGCTGTTTGGTGTTACAAATGGCCTAAGAATGATTACGCTTTAAAACAAATGATTCTAGCATTTTCTCAGATTGTTTTAATTTTGTTTGTTTATTTATTTGTTTATGATACCGGGTGTCACTCTGCACCCTGGAGTGCAGTGACTTGATGTGAGCTCACTGTAGCCTTGACCTCCTGGGCTTAAGCAGTCCTCCCACCTCAGCTGGGACTATAGGTACTTGCCATCACACCTGGCCAGTTAAAAAAAAAAAGTTTTATGTAGATATAGGGTCTTGCTATGTTGCCAGGTTGGTCTTGAACTCATGGGTTCAAGCAATCCTCCTACCCCAGCTATTGTAATTTTTAGGTTTAGGAATTTTCAGTCATTTTATTGCCTTTGAAATTATATAGGAAGTTATTTTTCAGACAGCAGTATCTTTGTAGCAAACAAAATTACTTTATTACGTGAAAAGGTTGACAAATTATCACTTTAAGAATATTTACTATCATCTTAGGTTAGAGTTAAAATAACATATTTTTAGGAAAGTTCTTTTGGTCTGACAGTTTAAATAGAGCAAATCCAAATATGAATTGTAAGTAATAATGTAACAGTTCTTATGCAGTTATTTTGGAGTAAATATATTTGTATAAAACTTAAAAAATAATTGTGAATTCTAAGATTTTCTGTCAATCTGAGTTTGCAACTTATTTGTACATTGTAGTTTCTGCCCACTGAGGAGAATATGTTTTTGAGGAGGATGTACACAGCATCATCCAGTGTCCCTTTTATGAGGACCCATGGGAGAAGTTTCTCTCAGGTCTCAATACCAGAAAAAGCTGTACTTCTCCTGAGAAACTGGTTTGTTTTTATTTTATGGACAGTGAGAATCTTTGTTTCCCCCTTTGCTTTGGCCACTAAGAGTTTCAGAACTCAATTTGTGGCCTACCTGTAGCAATTGTACAGGATTTTGTGGCATGCATTTATATACTAACACTGCTAGCTTTATCTTACATATTTTTATCTTTATTTTCTCTATTCTGACTTCATTTATTTATATCCTGTGGATGTGTGTTTATGTATATATTTGTCTCTTCATCATTTTAATATAATGATTCAATGTGTTGGATATGCATGTCTGACAGTATGTGTATATATATTTACATACCCATGCACACACATACATATATATGTGTGATTGTGTGTGTATATGTTTATGAGCAACTTCAAATACTTTGCAAAAAATGGGATACAAATAAATAGTGCAAAAGTACTCATATTACTAATTTCAGCCTTTAATCAGTGAAGAAAGTCTGTGATTACTTTTAAATCATCAGTAATTTTGCAACAAAATAACCATGCCTTTGGTCAGTGTTTCTAGTATTAAACATTTTGTCATGAAGATGATTTCTGTTTTTGTTTTAGAAAAGGGAGAGACTTATGTTTGAAAAAGATTATGCCACTAAACTAAAGGAGAAGCAGCTCTTTGAGATATTTCCAGGCATTAACCAAAATTTTCTGGTGGACATTTTCAAGGACCACAAGTGAGTGCTAGAAGGATTGTCTGTGGTTTCTATTCTGATGTCACTGAAAGCATATGTCATATTTATTTTTCTGATAACAAAAATAATATAGGTCTATAGTAGTCCCTCCTAATCTGTGGTTATATGTTCCAAAACCCACAGTGAATGCATGAAACCATGAATATAACTGAACGCTATATATACCCTATATATACTATGTTTTTTTCCTTGTAAATAAAGTTTAATTTATAAATTAGCCACAGTAAAAGATTAACAACAACAACTAACAGTAAAATAGAGCAATTATAACAGTATACTATAATATAAATTATGTAAACGTGGTCTGTCTCTGTCTCAAAATACAATTGTCCTTCAGTATCTGGGAGATTGGCTGCAGGACAGAAAATCTTTGTCTTTATTGTTTCTGAGTGTTATGTTTTATTTAGGGAGTCTGTTATGTCCCAATATTATAAAAATATTTTCTTTATTATTTAAATATCTTCTTATGTGTGTGGTATGGTATGAGGTAGAGATTTATAAATGAACTAGAGATTTAACTTGTTTTTCCAAATGCCTAACCAAATGAATGGATTATCTTTGCCCACTGGTATAAAACCTAACCAGTAATGCTTACTGCATTCCCAGATACATATTTTCTTTTAAGGACTTCAGTTCCATTGAGCTGTTTGTTGCCACGATATTGTTCTAATTATTGTAGTTATGTTAGGTATATGAGGAATGCTCTGCTTTGAAAAATATATACTTTTGATCATGTATTTTTAAATTGCTCACAAGAGTTTGTTTTAAATAGATACTTTTGAGAATCTTTTGAGATCTAACATAGATTTTGATCTTTATTAATATATTTCATATCAATGACAGTAATGGATTTCTGGAATAAAACCTACTTTACCTTCAGATTTTTGTTTTTTTTTCCTTTAGTGCAGGGAGGAATTGATTTACTAGTTCATTGGAATTTTTGCAATAGTAATGAAATGGTGTTGATCTGTGATTTTTTTTCTGTTCCTGGACTGTTTGTGTCAGATTTTGGTTTCAATGTTTTATTTGGTGTTAGGCTTAATAAAATAAACTGGCAGACTGCCATTTTTCTCTCTGCTATGGAAAGCTTAAAGAACTTCATACCTTGAAGATTCTGGGCCTGTGCTTTCTCAGGGAGAGGATCTTGGTTTATTGGGCAAAGTCTATTTTATGCTCTCTAATCATTTATTTTTACTGGTATCTTTCTCTTAGAATTTGTTAGTGTATTTTCAACTCTGTTTAGTTTATTTCCTTTCAGTCTTTAATAACATACATTTAAGGTATGAATTTTTCTCTATATTGTTTTGATGTTGATATATGATATTTTAATTTTCATTATTTTCTAAATCTCAAATTTTAGTTTGATTTTCTATTTACCCTAGAATTTCTTTCTTTCTTTTTTTTTTTTTTGAGATAAGAGTCTCACTCTGTTGCCCAGATTGGAGTGCAGTGGCACCTTTGTGGCTCACTGCAACCTCTGCCTCCCAGGTTCAAGCAGTTCTCCTGTCTCAGCCTCCTGAGTAGCTGAGATTACAGGCATGCACCACCACACCTAGATAATTTTTGTGTTTTTAGTAGAGACAGGGTTTCACCATGTTGGCCAGGCTGGTCTCGAACCTGACCTCAGGTGATCCACCTACCTTGGCCTCCCAAAATGCTGGGGTTACAGGTGTGAGCCACCTTGCCTGGCCAATTTTTAAGGCATATAAAAACATAAGTGAATCTTATGTTTAGGCTTGGATCCCATTCCCAAGGTATCTCTTTATGTATATGCAGATATTCCAAAATTTAGAAAAATCTGAAATCTCAGCCACTTCAGATCCCAAGTATTTCGGATGAAGAATAGTCAACATATACTTCTTTTGGTGTATGTGTTTGTTTGAGATAGCGTCTTGCTGTTGCCCAGATTGGAGTGCAGTGGCACGATCTTGGCTCATTGCAGCCTTGACTTCCCAAGCTCAAGTGATCTTCCCACCTCAGCCTCCCAAATAGCTGGGACTATAGGCACGTGCCACCACGCCTTACTAGTTTTTGTATTTTTTTTTGTAGAGCCGGTGTTTCACCATGTTGCCCAGGCTGGTCTTGAACTCCTGAGCTCAAGGGATTCTCCTGCCTTGGCCTCCAAAGTGCTGGGATTACAGGTGTGAACCACCGTTCCCAGCCCAGCCTGTACTTAATATTTATTCTCCGTTGAATGTACAGAGTTCTAAATATGTCACCTAAATCAAATCTTTAATGGAAGTATTCCAATCTCTAATTTTCTTATTTATTTTTGCTACCTAACTTGCTATTTTCTGAGGGTTTTGTGTTAAAATCTCCCAGATGCCAGAGGGTGATGCTAGCATATGGCCACTCCTGTTCTATGCATACCTAGGGCAAGAGCCTGAGATGAAATAGCCAAAGTTGTGCTTCCCCAGGGAAAGGAGGGGGCTTGCTGTGTCCTTTCTGGGGATGGCCAGTGATTGGTCAGCCAGGCCCCTCATGTTAGGTGGCTGATTGCCTTCATTTGTCTGCTGATATCTTCTCAGCTAGCAGTAGTTCAACTTCATCCTTGTAAGACGGGTAGGTGGGCTCAGTTACTACAGTACGTGATTGAGGTGTAATCTTTTAGGGCTGTGACCCTCAAACAGTATCGGAGCTAGAGACTGACTTCCAGCCCCTTGAGCAGGTGGGTGATTTTAAGGCCTGGAAAGATACGGTTTATTGTTGGTAGCATCCAGCCCCTGGATACTGATATACTTTGTGCTGATCATATCTGACGCAGCAAGATGAGAGGGCTGAAGTGGAACTGGTAGTTGCATATGGCTTCCCTTCAGAGGTGGTCTTTAATAAACTGAAGAAAGCAAAATGCCACACTATTTTGGATAATTAGTTAACCACCTTTCTTTCTTTCTTTCTTTCTTTCTTTCTTTCTTTCTTTCTTTCTTTCTTTCTTTCTTTCTTTCTTTCTTTCTTTCTCTCTCTCTCTCTCTCTCTCTCTTTATTTCTTTCTTTCTCTTTCTTTCTTTCTTTCTTTCTCTTTCTTTTCTTTTCTTTTGCTCTTATTGCTTAGGCTGGAGTGCAGTGGCACTATCTCGGCTCACTGCAACCTCTGCCTCCCAGGTTGAGGCGATTCTCCTGCCTCAGCCTCCTGAGTAGCTGGGATTACAGGCGCATGCCACCATGCCTGGCTAATTTTTCCCATATTTTTGGTAGAGACAATTTCTCCGCATCCTCACTGACACATGTTATTATTTAATACCTGTCTTTTTTTATTATAACTATTGTAGTGAGTGGGAAGTTGTTTTAAGAATGTCCAAGGAAACCAAGTGTGAATCCAACAAAGGATTTAAGAAGAATAGGTGCTAAAATGAAAGAAAGATTTGTTATGGATAATCTGCACAACAAAGAATTAGCAATTGAATTATCAATATATTACCTTTTGGTATTCATTTAGTAGCTGGGATTATAGGCACATGCCACCATGCCTGGCTAATTTTTTTCATATTTTTAATAGAGATGGGGTTTCACCATGTTTGCCAGGCTGATCTTGAACTCCTGACCTCAGATGATCCACCTGCCTCAGCCTCCTAAAGTGCTGGGATTACATGCATGAGCCACCACGCCCAGCCTAGTTAACCAAATTTCAAAAAATATTCGTATGTGCTCAGTTCCTCAGTATTTGGCCAATGGAAGAGGTGAGAGACATAAATAGTGTGAAATACTGAGCAGCATAAAATCATATGTAATTTTTTTGAATGATTTTCTTTAGGTATTAGAACATGAGTGTATCAGACATTTGTCAATTTGTAGAATTTCATTCTACAGATACTGTAGTATCACCCTCAAGATATAACTGTATAATGCAGGCATGAGAGGTAGGGTAGTGCTTTACTTTTTATTTTCTGTATCGTTACTTAGAATTTGACTAGAATCCCATGGTAAAAGTAAACGGGATTTTACACAATAAAAATGTCAGCGTAAAGGTCTATTGTCTGTGTTTGTTGTTTGAGGGAAACCAAGTGTGAATCCAACAAAGGATTTAAGAAGAGTAGGTGATAAAATGAAAGATTTGTTGTGGATAATCTGAACAACAAAGGATTAGCAGTTGAATTATCAATATATTATCTTTTGGTATTCATTTTTTGAAAATTAGTTTTTGAGAACCTATTACTTGATGGTTTCTTTCTGATCATTCTTGATTATTTTTTTGAGATACATTATGAGCATTTAATTTCAAGGTTGAAAAATTACAAGTAAGCCAGTTTTTCATATTCTTGTAAGATATTTGAAGATTCTTGTGTTAATGTCTCCACATAACTTATTTTCATTTATTGACTTTATGTTTGTTCTTTAATTTTCTACAGCTATTCATTAGAACACACAGTGCAATTTCTAAACTGTGTTTTTGAAGGGGACCCTGTAAAAACAGTTGTAGCCCAAGAGTTTGTTCACCAAAATGAGAATGTCACATCTCCTACTGGCCAGAAGTCTAAAGAGAAAACGGTATGGAGTTACTAAGTTTTTTCTACAAGGGTAGATAACTGTATATAAAAATATAATTGGTTTATTGAGTATAATAATTTAATGATTATTTCTCACCATTTTGTCTAGATTGGAAATTTAACCACCAATGGCATATTTGGCCTAGAATATCTGTGCACTCAAAATCATGAATTTATAGTTGATTTTTTTTTCTTTGTGTGCATGATAAACAGGCACTTGAATATCTGCAACTTCTGTATACTTGGACACAATAGAGTATATGGTTTAATTGAATAGCTGTAGGTTTGTAATGTGATGGGTCTTGAATATAAATATGTGGGCAGAAATACTTAGCCTTTTGGGAAAGTGCCAAATTTTTTCTCAAAGTGGCTGCACCATTTTATATTTCCACTAGAACTGTATGAGGGTTAGAATTTCTCTGCATCTTCACTGACACGTTTTATTATTGAATACCTGTCTTTTTATTATAACTATTGTAGTGAGTGGGAAGTTGTTTTAAGAATGTCCAGGATTTGTTTTAATCAGGTATGGTAAGACATGCAGAGATGGAAATGTTGTGAAGGAGGTTTATTATACTCGTAGAGCTCTTGAAACAGGAGGTGTGGCTTGCTACCCAAGACCACATGGGGAGCCAGGAGGATTGGTCAGGAAGCAGGAGTAGGGGGGAAATGTAGAGAAAGGCTGTATTTTGGATTCTATGAGAAGGAATGTGCAAGACAGAGTAAGCAGGTTTAGGATAGGCTAGTTGAAATAATTTCCGCAGGCTCCGGAGCATAGGGACTTTCTTGGTTTGTCTGATAATTGGCCCTGGGGTGATTAGGGCAGGTGGATAGTGCCCTGAAGTGGGAGAACCCCATTCAAGGAGGAGGTTGGAGGCCTAGATACTGGATTGGTTGGTTTGCAAATGAAAGGCGTGCTCCCAGACACATGTTTGTTATCTCTAGGAATTAGCTAAACCTGAGGGGCTTGTGAGAGTGGATGGAAATGAGGGGGCAGAGGGAGCAGCCTCTCTAGCATCATGAAGGCTGCAAAAATGCCAGCGCCAGAATACAGAAAATAAAAGACATGGTTAATACCGAAGTGGTGTCTTTTGGTTTTGATTTGCATTTCCTTGATAACTATTGATGTTGGGCATCTTTTTATGTGCTATTGGTCATTTGTACATCTTTGGAGGAATGTCTGTGCATATCCTTTGCCTATTTTTAAATTGGGTTGTCTTTATTGTTGAATTGTAAGTGTTCTTTATATACTCTAGATACAAGTCCCCAATCAGACCTGTGATGTGTAGATATTCTGTCCTTTCCATAAGTTGCCTTTTCACTCTATTGTTTCTGTTGCAACGCTGAAGTCTTTTAAATTTGATGTAGTCTAGTTTGTCTACTTTTCCTATTGTTGCCTGTGCTTCATTGCCAAATCCAATGTCATGAACTTTCCTCCTGTATTTTCTCTAGGAGTTTTATTGTTTCAGGCCTTTCATTTAGGTCTTTAATCCATTTTGATTTAATTTTTGTATATGTTGTGAGATAGAAGTCCGAGTTGATTCTTTCAAATGTGGGTATCCAGTTGTCTCTTGCCATTTGTTGCAAAGACTATTCTTTCCCCATTAAATTTTCTCAGCACTCTTGTTGAAAATGAATTGACTGTAATTATAAGGATTTATTGCTGGATTCCTAATTGTATTCCATTGATCTGTATGTCTTTCCTAATGCCAGTACCACTTGTCTTGATTACTGTGGCTTTGTGTAAGTTTTAAAATTGGAAAATGTGAATCTTCCAACTGTGCTTTTTTTTTTTAAAGATTTTGGCTATTCTGGTGCCCTTGGATTTCCATGTGAATTGTAGAATTAGTTTGTGAATTTCTGTACAGAAGCCAACTAGAATTTTGATGGTGTTTGTGTTGAATATGTAGAGCAATTTGAGGAGTATTGCCAATTAACAATATTAAGTCTTTCTATTCATGAAATGGAATATCTTTCAGTTTATTTAGGTCTTCTTTAATTTCCTTCAACAATGTGTTGTAATTTTCAGAGTATAAATTTTGCACATATTTTGTTAAGTTTATTTCTAATACAGTATTTTATTCTTTTTCAGGCTGTTGTGAATGGAATTATTTCTTTTGTTTGTTTTGTTTCTTTCTGGTCTGGAATTATATTGTCTTTTTTAAAAATTTACTTTTTTTTCTGAGATGGAATTTTCGCCCTTGTTGCCCATGCTGGAGTGCAGTGGCATAATCTTGCTCGCTGCAACCTCTGCTTCCCAGGTTCAAGCAATACACCTGTCTCAGCCTCCTGAGTAGCTGGGATTACAGGCATGCGCCACCACACCTGGGTAATTTTTTTTGTATTTTTAGTAGAGACAGGGTTTCTCTGTGTTGGTCAGTCTGGTCTCAAACTCCTGACCATAGGTGATCCGCCCGCCTCGGCCTCCCAAAGTGCTGGGATTACAGGCGTGAGCCACTGCACTGGGCCTACTTTATTTTTTGATATTAATTTTAAGTTAAAAAGAGACAAGGGTCTTGCTGTATTGCCCAGACTGGTTTCATCTCCTGGGCTCAAGCAATACAGGCTTGAGTCACCGTGCCTGGCCTGGAATTATGCATTAATTTTATTTTTGGATTGTTTATTACAAGTACGTTCTCTCTCCTGATAACATGCAAGGCACTGCGAGTCATTATACTAATAGGGGGTGATAAGAGGGTATGGTTGCTCAAAGTGGGAGATGATTAGAAATGTAATCAAAGGGCAGGTGCGGCCAAGACGGGTGGGTCACCTGAGGTTGGGAGTTCGAGACTAGTCTGACCAACATGGAGAAATCGGTGTCTCTACTAAAAATCCAAAATCAGCTGGGCGTGGTGATGGCCCATTCCTGTAATCCCAGCTACTGGGGAGGCTGAGGCAGAAGAATCGCTTGAACCCGGGAGACAGAGGCTGCAGTGAGCCAAGATCGCGCCATTGCACTCCAGCCTGGGTAACGAGAACGAAACACTGTCTCAAAAAAAAAGGAAAAAGAAAAAAAGAAGAAAGAAATATAATCAGAAAGTTTTTGTGAGTTATGCCTTAGCCTTGCTTACAAAATGTAGGCAGGTGTCTCAAAACTGATTAAAATCTTTTAAGATTTTTGAACAGAATAATCTGTCTCTTTGTTCTCCCAGGATGCTCAGGGACCACATTGCTATAGGGGATATCCTGGTGCCAGTAACATTTTGGTTCTTCTCTTTTCACGAAACTAACATTTAAAATTCTGTTGTATTAATAATGCTATTTTTTTTTTTTTTTTTGGTCTTTACATTTTATAGGTTTGTTACCACAGGAAATTTTAGTGTTGTAATGCATCATGCTTTCAAGAGAATATTAGGTAAATTCCTAGGAAGCAAATATTTCTTTTTGGTGACAAGGTCTTGCTCTGTTGCCCAGGCTGGAATGCAGTGGCACCAGCATGGCTCATTGAAGCTTCAGCTTCCTGGGCTTAACTGATCTTGCCTCAGCTTTCTGGGTAGCTGGGACCAGGCATGTACCATCATGTCTGACTAATTTTTAAATATTTTGTAGAGTTGAGCCTCACTCTGTTGCCCAGGCTGGTTGAATTGTTAGGCTCAGGTGACCTCCCGCTCCAGCCTCCCGAAGTGCTGAGATTACAGGTATAAGCCACCTCACCTGGCCACAGGAAGCAAATATTTCACTTGGCCCTTGTTAATGAAGTAATAGTAAACCATGTCACTATGAAATGAATATAAAAGTAGATTTCAGTTGTATTTTAAAAGAGAGTAACTATTTGAGAAAATGTCTTTCATTATATATATATTTTTAAGAAAATGAGAAATAAAGAGTCTCTTGCCAGACAATCAAATATGATTGCGTTTCTTTAGTATAAATACCTACAGAGACCCTAATGCTATGAAGTATTTATTAAGTTCATAATGTTAGGCACTGTTAAGTTTTCAAAAGTCGTAAAAAGTAGTTTTATTATCCTCCCCAAAGTCTTTGACTTTATCAGGGAATCATAGAATATTTAAATGTTAATATAAAGAAGCTTGTGGATTAAGCACTGGTAAGAGTGACATCTATGAATATTCTTATATCAGAGACATCCTTGTGTTCTTTCATAAAATAATTTGGGTATCTGTTACAAAAATATATCAACTGATTTGCTCTGGTGATGAGTCAGGAGTATGGTGATGTCTACTCTTTTTTTTCTCTCCTTTCTTTTCTTTAACTCTTTAAAGCCTATGGAGTTCTGGGGCTAAATGAGCAAAATATAATGAATGAAGAAATTGTATAACCACTTACTATTATATATGAGGCCAGTTTTTCCCAACCTTTCTTGACTTCTGAACTCTTCACAGACAGGAAATGAAAAAAAATCATACTTACCAGTTAGTGATTATGGTCAAGTGCAGTGCACAACATATATGTGCACAACATATATATCTATCTGTAGAGACAGAGTCTTGCTTTGTTGCCCAGGCTGGTCTTGAACTTCTGGTTTCAATTGATCCTCCTGCCTCAGCCTCTTCTTGCCTCAGCCTTCCGAAGTGTAAGATTATAGGCATGAGCCACCATGCTGAATATCTTTTATTCTTTTGGCTTGATTTAGTGACCTAATTTTTTTTTTTTAAGAAATTTTGAGATTTTTTTTTTTATTTGAAGGCAATCTTAATGCTATTAAATTCACGAATGCTAATTTAAATACCCAATCCTATTTATCTAAAACACACAGTACAAACGCAAATATCTGTTCTCTCTACTTGTCAGCGCCTGTTCATATCATGAATTGGAAATGGGGAGAATAGATTCCCCTTAAACTGCAAGTCAGCAGGTGTTTCTTTACAGTTAACATTAGCAAAATTCATACAAAATAGTAATTAACAGTGATCTTACTAACTCACAAGTAAAAACCTTTAAAACTGCATTTTGTTAAAGTTTCTGTACCAAAATATAGACAAACTAAACTACACAAATATTGAAAAATTAAAGATTTCTTAATTTTTTATTCCTGGTAGCACTACTACAATTTACAGGGCAATATACCTGACAAAAGTATAAAAAAGACAAAGCTACAACAGATAAAAGATCTCAAAAACCTACATCTAATTGATACTACATTGCATTAATCAGTAGCTGCAATTTTGCAAACTATGGCTATGACAGTCCTGAACAAGAAGGGTTTCCTGTTTAAGCTGCAGTGACTTTTCTGACTATAAATCATTGTTTCTTCTGTGGCACATTTTTACAGTTCCTCTAATGCTTTTGAGCTGTTGTCTCAAAGTAACCTGCAGCTTTCCTGCCAACTCCTTGCTCTCACTCCTGCTAAGAACTGTAGCCCTTTTCTGCTGTTTTTATAATCTTCTGCTGCCATATCTACCACTTCCACCACCAGATCCCTAATGACCTCCATGGGGACTGCCCGAGCTTCTTCCACCAAAACTGTCCCCTTTCATGAGTTCATAATTTAATTGCTGTTGTGCACTATAATTCCCAAAATCATTATAGTTTCCACCACCGCCATAGTTACCACCGCCAAAATTTCCTCCTTCATTGTAACTATCATATCCTTTATCGCCACCGTGTCTACCACCTTGGTTTCCATATCCTGGTCCACCACCACCATAGCCCCCTCTACTACTATAACCAAGACCACCGCCATAGTTGCTGCGGTCACCTCCAAATCTGTTATATCCACCATCACCTCCTCCATAACCACCTTTGCTGCCACCACCTCCACCAGCATAGCCTCCTCTTCCACCAAAGTTTCTACCACGGCCAAAATTATCTCTACTATCTCCAAAGTTTCCTCCTCTACCACCCATAAAATTGCCAGATCCACCTCCATGACCTCTCTGTGATCCAGCAGACCGCATCTCTTGTTTAGAAAGGGCCTTTTTCACTTCACAATTATGCCCATTAATAATGTGGTATTTCTGAACAATAGTTTTATCAACTGTATCAACATCATCAAAAGTTACAAAAGCAAATTAATTCTTTTTTTTTCCCCACTCTGCCTGTCTTCCATAACTTCTGTGGTTTCAATCTTGCCATACTTTTCAAAGTAGTCTCTCAAATTATATTCTTCTGTATCTTCTTTAATATCACCAAAAAATTTTTCTTCACTGTTAGATGGGCACCAGGCTTTGTAGAATCCTCTCTAGAAATAGCTCTTTGGTTCCACTACACGCCAGTCAACCTTGTGTGGTTGAGCACACATTGCATTCACCTCTTCAATACAAGAATAAGTCACAAAACCAAAGCCTCTGGAACATTTTGTTTGGTGGAAGGGGGGTCTCTCATTATCACACAGGCTGTGAGTGTGCCCCATTTCTCATAATATTCCCTTAAACTATCATCTGTAGTTTTAAAGCTCAGATCACCAGTGAATGGTTTTCTCAGCTGCTCTGATTCCTTGTGATCATGGCTTTCCTCCCCCTGGCAGTGGCAGCGATGGCCGGAGTTGGACTGGGGATGATCAGGTGTCGGTTTTACCTCCATTTTGAGACCAGACTCACCTCTTCCAACTCGAGTTCAGTAGCCCTAATTTTTTTTGATAATTTTAGAGAACTCTTCAACATCTCCAGAGATAAGAGTGGTTAAAGAAAGGGTAACCTTGCGGTGAGCCGAGATCGCGCCATTGCACTCCAGCCTGGGCAACAAGAGCGAAACTCCGTCTCAG
>PVKV010035981.1:0-16095 GCA_004027835.1 Alouatta palliata
ATAACAGTGTAGGAGAAGAGTGTTTATTTATTGTAAAGAAGAGTATATTTAGATTGTATATATATTTTATAACAGAGTACAAATTGAGGATGTATATTGTTTATAACAGAGTAGAAATAGAGAGGTTGTATTTTTTGTAACAGAGTAGCAGAAGGATGTTCATTTATTTTAAAGCAGAGTATAATTATAGGGTATATATTTTTTATAACAGAGTAGAAATAGAGGGTTTATGTTTTTGATAACAGAGTAACAGGAGTGTGTTTATTTATTTTAAAGTGCAGTATATTTAGAAGGTGTATATTTTTTACAACATAGTACAAAGTGGGGGTGTATATTGTTTAGCACAGAGTACAAATTGAAGGTGTATATTGTTTATAACGGAGTAGAAATAGAGGGTGTATATTTTTTTATAACAGAGTAGCAGTAGAGTGTTTATTTATTTTAGGGCAGAGTATATTTAGGGGGTGTATATATTTTATAACAGAGTACCAATTGAGGGTGTATGTTTTTTAAAACTGAGTAGAAATAGAGGGTTTATATTTTTTAAAACAGTAGCAGAAGAAAGTTTGTTTATTTTAAAGCAGAGTATATTTAGAGGGTGTATATATTTTATAACAGTAGAATTACTGTTTTTATATTTTTTATAACAGAGTAGCAGAACAAAGTGTATTTATTTTTTTTCTTTATTATTTTTTTAATATATATACTTTGTATTGCATTTTAGGTTTGGGGGTACATGTGAAGAACATGCAAGATTGTTACATAGGTACACACATGGCAGTGTGATTTGCTGCCTTCCTCCCCATCATCTGTATCTGTTATTTCTCCCCATGCTATCCCTCCACAACTCCCCACCCCCTGCTGTCCCTCCCCTTTTTCCCCCCAACAGACCCCAGTGTGAGATGCTCCCCTCCCTGTGTCCATGTGTTCTCATTGTTCAACACCCGTCTATGAGTGAGAATATGTGGTGTTTGGTTTTCTGTTAAGCAGACATACAGGTTGTATATATTTTATAACAGAGTAGAAATAGGGGATTTTTGTATTTTTTAGAGAGTAACAGAAGGGTGTTTTTTTATTTTAAACCAGAGTATATTTAAAAGGTATATATTTTTTATACCAAAGAGAAAATTGAGGGTGTATATATTTTATAACAGAGTATAAATTTAGGGTGTATATTAATTATAACATAGTAGCAGAAGAGTGTTTATTTATTTTAAAGCATATTATATTTAGAAGGTGTCTATTTTTTATAACAGAGTACAAATTGAAGGTGTACTTTTTATATAACAGGGAAGAAATAGAGGGTGTTTGTGTTTTTTATAGCACAGCAGCAGAAGAGTGTTTATTTATTTTAAAGCAGAGTGTATTTAAATGGTGGATATTTTTATAACAGAGTACAAATAGAGGTTTAGGATTTTTTATAACAGAGTAGCAGAATAGTATTTATTTTAAAGCAGAGTATATTTAGAGGCTGCATATTTTTTATAACAGAGTACAAATTGAGGGTGTATATTTTTTATAACAGAGTACAAATTGAAGGTGCATATTTTAAATAATGCCATAGAATTATGGGGTTTATATTATTAATAACAGAGTAGCAGAAGAGTGATAATTTATTTTAAAGCAGAGTAAATTTAGAGGGTGTATGTTTTTTGTAACAGAGTACAAATTCAGTGTGTATAAATTTTATAACAGAGTGGTTATGGAGGGCGTGTATTTTTTATAACAGAGTAGGCAAAAAGGGTTTACTTATTTTAAAGTGGAGTGTATTTAGAGGGTGTATATTTTTCTTAACAGAGTACAAATTGAGGGTGTATAATATTTATAACAGAGTAGAAATAGTGGGTGTGTATTTTTTATAACAGTAAAATTTGAGATTGTATATTTTTTATAATAGAGTGGAAATAGTGGGTTTATGTTTTCTATAACAGAGTAGAAGAAGAGTGTTCATTTATTTTAAAGCAGAGTATAGTTTGAGGGTATATATTTTTCATAACAGAGTACAAATTGAGGGTGTATATTATTTATAACAGTAGAAATAGTGGGTGTATATTTTTATGACAGAGTAAAAGTTGAGATTGTATATTTTTTATAATAGAGTGGAAATAGAGGGTTTATATTTTTTATAACAGAGTAGAAAAAGAGTGTTTATTTATTTTAAAGCTGAGTATATTTAGAGGGTGTATATTTTTAATAACAGAGTGTAGACAGAGGGTGTATATATTTTATAACACGGTACAGATAGAGGGTGTATATTTTTTATAACAGAGTAGGAGGTGTGTGTTTATTTATTTTAAAGCAAAGTTTATTGAGAGGGAGTATATATTTTATACCAGAGTAAAAATTGAGGTTGAACATATTTTATAACAGAGTAGAAATGGAGGGTTTTTTTTTTAACACAGTATCAGAAGAGTGTTTATTTATTTTAAAGCAGAGTATATTTACAGAGTGTATATTTTTTATAACAGAGCACAAATTGAGATTTTATGTTATTTATAACATAGAAGACAGAGAGGGTTTATATTTTTTGTAACAGAGCAGCAGAAGAGTGTTTATTTATTTTAAAGCAGAGTATATTTAGAGGGTGTATGTTATTTATAACTGAGTACAAATTGAGGATGTATATTTTTTAAAACAGAGAAGAAATTCCGGGTTTACTTTATTTATAGCAGAGTAGCAGAAGAGTGCTTATTATTTTACAGCAGAGTATGTTTAGGGGGTGTATATTTTGTATAACAGAGTACAAATAGAGGGTGTATACATTTTATAACATAGTATAAATAGAGGGTGCATATTTTTTATAACAGAGTAGAAATAGATTATTTATACTTTTTTATAACAGAGTAGCAGAAGACATTTTATTTAATTTAAAGGAGAGTATATTTAGATAGTTTATATATTTTGTAACTGAGTAGAAATAGTTTGTGTATATTTTTTGTAACTGAGTACACATTCAAGGTGTATATTGTTTATAACAGAGTAAAAATAGAGTTTGTATATTTTTTATAACAGAGTACAAATTGAGTGTGTATATTTTTCATAACAGAGTGGCAATAGACGGCGTATATTTTTTATAACAAAGTAGGAGAAGAGTGTTTATTTAGTTTAATGCAGAGTATATTTAGAGGGTGTATATATTTTATAGTAGAATATAAATTGAGGGTGTATATATTTTATAACAGAGTGGAATTAGAGGGTTAATATTTTTTATAACAGAGTAGTAGAACCGTGTTTATTTATTTTAAAGCAGAGTATATTTAGAGGGTGCATATGTTTTATAACAGAGTGGAAATACAGGGTTTACATTTTTTATAACAGACTACAAAAATGGTGTTTATTTATTTGAAAGCAGAGTATATTTAGAAGGTGCATTTATTTTATAACAGTAAAAATTGTGGGTGTACATATCTTATAATAGGGTAGAAATAGAGGTTTTATATTTTTTATGACGGAGTGGAAATAGAGGGAGTATATATTTTGTAACTGTAGAAACAGAGGGTGTGTATTTTTATAACAGAGTACAAATTTAGGGTGTACATTTTTTATAACAGAGTTCAAGTAAAGGGTGTATATTTTCTATAACATAGTAGAAATAGGGGATTTATATTTTTTATAACAGGGTTGGAGGAGAGTGTTTATTTCATTTAAAGCTGAGTATATTTATAGGGTTTATATGTTTTATAACAGCATAGAAATAGAGGTTTTATATTTTTTATAACAGAATAAGGGAAGAGTATTTATTTTAAAACAGTATATTCAGATGGTGTATATATTTTATACTAGAGTAGAAATAGAGGGTGTATATTTATTATAACAGAGTAAAAATTGATTGTGTATATTTATTCTAACAGAGTAGAAATAGAGGATTTGCATTTATTATAACAGAGTAGATGAAGACTATTTATTTTAAAGCAGAGTATATTTAGAGGGTGTATATTTTTTATAACACATTAGAAATAGAGGCTGTATATTTTTTATATCAGAGTACAAATTGAGGATGTATATTTTTTATGAGTAGAAATATAGTGTTTATATTTTTTATAACACAATAGCAGAAGAGTGTTTATTTTAAAGCAGAGTATATTTAGAGGGTGAATATTTTTTATAACAGAGTAGAAGTAGAGAGTGTATTTTTTATACAAAGTAGAAATACAGGTTATATATATTTCATAACAGGGTAGAAATAGGGGATTTTTGTATTTTATAAGAGAGTAAAAGAAGGGTGTTTTTTATTTTAAATCAGAGTATATTTAAAAGTTATATATTTTTTATACCAAAGAGAAAATTGAGGGTGTATATATTTTATAACAGAGTATAAATTTAGGGTGTATATTAATTATAACATAGTAGCAGAAGAGTTTTTATTGATTTTAAAGCATATTATATTTAGAAGGTGTCTATATTTATAACAGAGTACAAATTGAAGGTGTACTTTTTATATAACAGGGAAGAAATAGAGGGTGTTTGTGTTTTGTATAACAGAGTAGCAGAAGAGTGTTTATTTATTTTAAAGCAGAGTGTATTTAAATGGTGGATATTTTTATAACAGAGTACAAATACAGGTTTAGGATTTTTTTATAACAGATTAGCAGAATAGTATTTATTTTAAAGCAGAGTATATTTAGAGGCTGCATATTTTTTATAACAGAGTACATATTGAGGGTGTGTATTTTTTATAACAGAGTAGAAATTGAAGGTGCATATTTTTTATACCACCATAGAAATGAGGGGTTTCTATTATTTATAACAGAGTAGCAGAAGTGTGATAATTTATTTTAAAGCAGAGTAAATTTAGAGGGTGTATATTTTTTATAACAGAGTACATATTGAGGGTGTATATTTTTTAAAACAGAGTAGAATTAGAGTTTTTATATATTTTATAACAGTAGAAGATGATAGTGTATTTATTTTAAAGAAGAGTGTCATTACACGTTGTGTATTTTGTATAACAGATTAAAAATTGAGCATGTATATTTTTATAACAGAGTAGAATTAGAATTTTTATATTTTTTATAACAGAGTAAGAGAAGAGTGTTTATTTATTTTAAAGCAGAATATATTTAGAGGGTGCATATATTTTATAACAGAGTGGAAATACAGGGTTTTCATTTTTTATAACATGCTAGGAAAAGGGTGCTTATTTATTTTAAAGCAGGGTATATTTAGAAGGTGCACTTTTATGGTAATGGAGTAAAAATTGTGGGTGTATATATTTAATAACAGGGTATAAATAGAGGTTTTATATTTTTTATGACAGAGTAGATATAGAGGGAGTATATATTTTGTAACAGTAGAAATTGAGGGTGTATATTTTTTATAACAGAGAACAAACTTAGGGTGTACATTTTTTATAACAGAGTTCAAGTAAAGGCTGTATATTTTCTATAACATAGTAGAAATAGGGTTTAATATTTTTCATAACGGAGTTGGAGGAGAGTGTTTATTTCATTTAGACTGAGTATATTTATAGGGTTTATATGTTTTATAACTGCGTAGAAATAGAGGTTTTATAATTTTTATAACAGAGTAAGGGAAGAGTATTTATTTTAAAACAGTATATACAGAGGGTGTATATTTATTATAGTAGAGTAGAAATAGAGGGTGTATATTTTTTACAGAGTAAAATTTGATTGTGTATATTTATTATAACAGAGTAGAAATAGACGGTTTGGATTTTTTATAACAGAGTAGACGAAGAGTGTTTATTTATTTTAAAGCAGTGTATATTTAGAGGGTGTATAGTTTTTATAACACACTAGAAATAGAGGCTGTATATTTTTTTTTCAGAGTACAAATTGAGGGTGTATATTTCTTATAAGAGTAAAAATATAGTGTTTATAGTTTTTATAACACAGTAGCAACAGAGTGTTTATTTTAAAGCAGACTATATTTAGAAGGTGTATATGTTTTATAACAGAGTAGAAGTAGAGGGTGCATTATTTTATACAAAGTAGACAGACAGGTTGTATATATTTTATAACAGTGTAAAAATAGGGGATTTTTGTATTTTATAAGAGAGTAACAGAAGGGTGTTTTTTTATTTTAAAGCAGAGTATATTTAAAAGGTATATATTTTTTATACCAAAGAGAAAATTGAGGGTGTATATATTTTATAACAGAGTATAAATTTAGGGTGTATATTAATTACAACATATTAGCAGAAGAGTGTTTATTTATTTTAAAGCATATTATATTTAGAAGGTGTCTAGATTTTTTATAACAGAGTACAAATTGGAGGTGTACTTTATTTAATAACAGGGTAGAAATAGAGGGTGTTTGTTTTTTATAACAGAGTAGGAGAAGAGTGTTTATTTATTTTAGGGCGGAGTATATTTAAGGGGTGTATATATTTTATAACAGAGTACCAATTGAGGGTGTATGTTTGTTAAAACTGAGTAGAAATAGAGGGATTATATTTTTTAAAACAGAAGCAGAAGAAAGCATGTTTATTTTAAAGCAGAGTATATTTAGAGTGTGTATATTTTTTATAACAATACAAATTGAGGGTGTATATTTTTTATAACAGAGTAGAATTAGTGTTTTTATATTTTTTATAACAGAGTAGCAGAAGATAGTGTATTTATTTTAAAGAAGAGTGTGTTTACAGGTTGTGTATTATGTATAACAGATTAAAAATTGAGCATGTATATTTTTTATAACAGAGTAGTATTAGAATTTTTATATTTTTTATAACAGAGTAACAGAAGAGTGTTTATTTATTTTAAAGCAGAGTATATTTAGAGGTTGCATATTTTTTATAACAGAGTGGAATTACAGTGTTTACATTTTTTATAACAGACAAGAAATAGGGTGTTTAATTATATTAAAGCAGAGTATAATTAAAAGGTGCATTTTTATGATAAAAGAGTAAAAATTGTGGGTGTACATATTTAATGACAGGGTAAAAATTGAGGTTTTATATTTTTTATGACAGAGTAGAAATAGAGGGAGTATATATTTTGTAACAGTAGAAATAGAGGGTGTATATTTTTTATAACAGAGTACAAATTTAGGGTGTACATCATTTATAACAGAGTTCAAGTAAAGGCTGTTTATTTTCTATAACATAGTAGAAATAGGGGATTTATATTTTTCATAACAGAGTTGGAGGAGAGTGTTTACTTCATTTAAAGCTGAGTATATTTATAGGGTTTATGTGTTTTATAACTGCGTAGAAAAAGAGGTTTTATAATTTTTATAACAGAGTAAGGGAAGAGTATTGATTTTAAAACAGTATAATCAGAGGGTGTATATTTTTATAGTAGAGTAGAAATACAGGGTGTATATTTATTATTACAGAGTAAAATTTGATTGTGTATATTTATTATAACAGAGTAGAAATAGAGGGTTTGGATTTTTATAACAGAGTAGACGAAGAGTGTTTATTTATTTTAAAGCAGAGTATATTTAGAGGGTGTATAGTTTTTATAACACACTAGAAATAGAGGCTGTATATTTTTTATATCAGGGTACAAATTGAGGGTGTATATTTTTATAAGAGTAAAAATATTGTGTTTATATCTTTTATAAAACAGTAGGAAAAGGGTGTTTATTTAAAAGCAAAGTATATTGAGAGGTTGTATATGCTTTATAACAGAGTAGAAGTAGAGGGTGCATTTTTCATAGAAAGTAGACATACAGGTGGTACATATTTTATAACAGAGTAGAAATAGGAGATTTTTGTATTTAATGAGAGAGTAACAGAAGGGTGTTTTTTTAATGTTAAAGCAGAGTATATTTAAAAGGTATATATTTTCTATACCAAAGAGAAAATTGAGGGTGTATATATTTTATAACAGAGTATAAATTTAGGGTGTATATTAATAATAACACAGTAGCAGAAGAGGGTTTATTTATTGTAAAGCATATTATATTTAGAAGGTGTCTATTTTTTATAACAGAGTACAAATTGAAGGTGTACATTTTTTATAACAGGGTAGATATAGAGGGGGTTTGTTTTTTATAACAGAGTAGCAGAAGAGTGTTTACTTATTTTAGGGAAGAGTATATTTAGGGGGTGTATATATTTTATAACAGAGTACCAATTGAGGGTGTATGTTTTTTAAAACTGAGTAGAAAGAGAGGGTTTATACTTTTTAAAACAGTAGCAGAAGAAAGTTTGTTTATTTTAAAACAGAGTATATTTAGAGGGTGTATAGTTTTTATAACACACTAGAAATAGAGGCTGTATATTTTTCATATCGGAGTACAAATTGAGGGTGAATATTTTTATAAGAGTAAAAATATAGTGTTTATATTTTTTTTAAAACAGTAGGAAAAGTGTGTTTTTTTTAAAGCAGAGTATATTAAGAGGTTGTATATGTTTTATAACAGAGTAGAAGTAGAGGGTGCATTTTTTATACAAAGTAGACATACAGGTGGTATATATTTTAAAACAGAGTAGAAATAGGAGATTTTTGTATTTTATGAGAGAGTAACAGAAGGGTGTATTTTTATTTTAAAGCAGTGTATATTTAAAAGGTATATATTTTTTATACCAAAGAGAAAATTGAGGGTGTATATATTTTATAACAGAGTATAAATTTAGGGTGTATATTAATTATAACACAGTAGCAGAAGAGTGTTTATTTATTTTAAAGCATATTATATTTTGAAGGTGTCTATTTTTTATAACAGAGTAGAAATTGAAGATGTACTTTATTTTATAACAGGGTAGAAATAGACGGTGTTTGTTTTTTATAACAGAGTAGCAGAAGAGTGTTTATTTATTTTAGGGCAGAGTATATTTAGGGGGTGTATATATTTTATAACAGAGTACTAATTGAGGGTGTATGTTTTTAAAAACTGAGTAGAAATAGAGGGTTTATATTTTTTAAAACAGTAGCAGAAGAAAGTTTGTTTATTTTAAAGCAGAGTACATTTAGATTATGTATATTTTTTATAACAGTGGAAATTGAGGTTGTATATTTTTTATAAGAGAGTAGAATTATGGTTTTTATTTTTTTTTATAACAGAGTAGCAGAAGATAGTGTATTTATTTTAAAGAAGAGTGTATTTACAAGTTGTGTATTTTTTATAACAGATTAAAAATGGAGCATGTATATTTTTCATAACAGAGAAGAATTAGATTTTTTATATTTTTTATAACAGAGTAACAGAAGAGTGCTTATTTATTTTAAAGCAGAGTATATTTAGTGGGTGCATATTTTTTATAACAGAGTGGAAATACAGGGTTTACATTATTTATAACAGACTAGAAAAAGGGTGCTTAATTATTTTAAAGCAGAGTATATTTAGAAGGCCCACTTTTATGATAACAGAGTAAAAATTGTGCATGTATATATTTAATAACAGGGTAGAAATAGAGGTTTTATATTTTTTATGACAGAGTAGAAATAGAGGGATTATATATTTTGTAACAGTAGAAATAGAGGGTGTATATTTTTTATAACAGAGTACAAACTTATTGTGTACATTTTTTATAACAGAGTTCAAGTAAAGGCTCTATATTTTCTATAACATAGTAGAAATAGGGGATTTATATTTTTCATAACGGAGTTGGAGGAGAGTGTTTACTTCATTTAAAGCTGAGTATATTTATAGGGTTTAGATGTTTTATAGCAGCATAGAAATAGAGGTTTCATATTTTTTATAACAGGGTAAGGGAAGAGTATTTATTTTAAAACAGTATATTAAGAGGGAGTATACTTTTTATAGTAGAGTAGAAATAGAGGGTGTATATTTATTATTACAGAGTAAAAATTGATTGTGTATATTTATTTTATCAGAGTAGATATAGAGGGTTTGGATTTTTTATAACAGAGTAGACGAAGAGTGTTTATTTATTTTAAAGCAGAGTATATTTAGAGGGTGTATAGTTTTTATAACGTATATATTTTATAACAGGGTATAAATTTAGGGTGAATATTATAAAATAGTAGCAGATGAGTTTTTATTTATTTTAAAGCATTTTATATTTAGAAGGTGTCTATTTTTTATAACAGAGTACAAATTTAAGGTGTACTTTTTTTTATAACAGGGTAGGAATAGAGGGTGTTTGTTTTTTATAACAGAGTAGCAGAAGAGTGTTTACTTATTTTAGGGCAGAGTATATTTAGGGGGTGTATATATTTTATAACAGAGTACCAATTGAGGGTGTATGTTTTTTAAAACTGAGTAGAAATACAGGGTTTATACTTTTTAAAACAGTAGCAGAAGAAAGTTTGTTTATTTTAAAGCAGAGTACATTTAGAGGCTGCATAGTTTTTATAACAGAGTACAAATTGAAGGTGCATATTTTTTATAACACCATAGAAATAAGGGGTTTATATTATTTATAACAGGATAGCAGAAGAGTGATAATTTATTTTAAAACAGAGTAAATTTAGAGGGTGTATACTTTTTATAACACATTAGAAATAGAGGCTGTATATTTTTTATATCAGAGTACAAATTGAGGCTGTATATTTTTTATAATGGTAGAAATAGAGTGTTTATATTTTTTATAACACAGTAGCAAAAGTGTGTTTATTTTAAAGCAGAGTATATTTAGGGGGTGTATATTTTTCATAACAGAGTAAAAATAGAGTGTGTATTTCTTAATACAAAGTAGACATACAGGTGGTATATATTTTATAATGCAATAGAAATAGGGGATTTTTGTATTTTATAGGAGAGTAACAGAAGGGTGTTTTTTATTTTAAAGCAGAGTATATTAAAAAGGTATATATTTTTATACCAAAGAGAAAATTGAGGGTGTATATATTTTATAACAGAGTATAAATTTAGGGTGTATATTAATTATAACATAGTAGCAAAAGAGTGTTTATTTATTTTAAAGCATATTATATTTAGAAGGTGTCTATTTTTTATAACAGAGTAGCAATTGAAGGTGTACTTTTTTATAACACGGTAGAAATAGAGGGTGTTTGTTTTTTATAACAGAGTAGCAGAAGAGTGTTTATTTATTTTAAAGCAGAGTGTATTTAAATGGTGGATAATTTTATAACAGAGTACAAATAGAGGTTTTGGATTTTTTATAACAGAGTAGCAGAATAGTATTTATTTTAAAGCAGAGTATATTTAGAGGCTGCATATTTTTTATAACAGAGTACAGATTGAGGGTGTATATTTTTTTATAACAGAGTACACATTGAAGGTGCATATTTTTTAGAACACCATAGAAATAAGGGGTTTATATTATTTATAACAGGGTAGCAGAAGAGTGATAATTTATTTTAAAGCAGAGTAAATTTAGAGGGTGTATGTTTTTTGTAACAGAGTACAAATTGAGGGTGTATAAATTTTATAACAGAGTAGGAAGAGAGGGTGTGCATTTTTTATAACAGAGTAGCCAAAAAGGATTTATTTATTTTAAAGTGGAGCATATTTAGAGGGTGTATATTTTCCATAACAGAGTACAAATTGAGGGTGTATATTATTTATAACAGAGTAGAAATAGTGGGTGTATATTTTTTATAACAGTAAAATTTGAGATTGTATATTTTTTATAATAGAGTGGAATTAGAGAGTTTATGTTTTTTATAACAGAGTAGAAGAAGAGTGTTCATTTATTTTAAAGCAGAGTATATTTTGAGGGTGTATATTTTTCATAACAGAGTACAAATTGAGGGTGTATATTATTTATAACAGTAGAAATAGTTGGTGTAAATTTTTAAAATGGAGTAAAATTTGTGATTGTATATTTTTTATAATATAGTGGAAATAGAGTGTTTATATTTTGTATAACAGAGTAGAAAAAGAGTGTTAATTTATTTTAAAGCAGAGGATATTCAGAGGGTGTATATTTTTATAACACAGGGCAGATAGAGGGTGTATATATTTTATAACAGGGTACAGATAGTGGGTGTATATTTTTATAACAGAGTGGCAGAAGTGTGTTTATTTATTTTAAAGCAAAGTTTATTTAGAAGGTGTATATTTTTTATACCAGAGTAAAAATTGAGGGGGAACATTTTTTATAACAGAGTAGAAATGGAGGGTTTATTATTTTTTAACACAGTATCAGAAGAGTGTTTATTTTAAAGCAGAGTGTATTTAAATGGTGGATATTTTTATAACAGTACAAATAGAGGTTTAGTATTTTTTATAACAGAGTAGCAGAATAGTATTTATTTTAAAGCAGAGTATATTTAGAGGCAGCATATTTTTAATAACAGAGTACATATTGAGGGTGTATATTTTTTATAACAGAGTAGAAATTGAAGGTGCATATTGTTTATACCACCATAGAAATAAGGGGTTTCTATTATTTATAACAGAGTAGCAGAAGAGTGATAATTTATTTTAAAGCAGAGTAAGGTTAGAGGGTGTATATTTTTTAAAACAGAGTACATATTGAGGGTGTATTTTTTTATAACAGAGTAGAATTAGTGTTTTTATATTTTTTATAACAGAGTAGCAGACGATAGTGTATTTATTTTCAAGCAGAGTATATTTAGAGGGTGCATATTTTTTATAACAGAGTGGAAATACAGGGTTTACATTTTTTATAACAGACAAGAAAAAGGGTGTTTAATTATTTTAAAGCAGAGTGTATTTAGAAGGGGCATTTTTATGATAAAAGAGTAAAAATTGTGGGTGTACATATTTAATAACAGGGTAGAAATAGTGGTTTTATATTTTTTATGACAGAGTACAAATAGAGGGAGTATATATTTTGTAACGGTAGAAATAGAGGGTGTATATTTTTTATAACAGAGTACAAATTTAGAGTGTATATATTTTATAACAGAGTTCAAGTAAAGGCTGTATATTTTCTATAACATAGTAGAAATAGGGGATTTACATTTTTTATAAAGGAGTTGGAGGAGAGTGTTTATTTCATTTAAAGCTGAGTATATTTATAGGGTTTATATGTTTTATAACTGCATAGAAATAGAGGTTTTATAATTTTTATAACAGAGTAAGGGAAGAGTATTTATTTTAAAACAGTATATTCAGAGGGAGTATATTTTTTATAGTAGAGTAGAAATAGAGGGTGTATATTTATTATTACAGAGTAAAAATTGATTATGTATATTTATTATAACAGAGTAGAAATAGAGGGTTTGGATTTTTTATAACAGAGTAGACGAAGAGTGTTTGTTTATTTTAAAGCAGAGTATATTTAGAGGGTGTATAATTTTATAACACATTAGAAATAGAGGCTGTATATTTTTTATATCAGAGTACAAATTGAGGGTGTATATTTTTTATGAGTAAAAATATAGTGTTTATATTTTTTATAACACAGTAGCAAAAGAGTATTTATTTTAAAGCAGAGTATATTTAGAGTGTGTATATTTTTATAACAGAGTAGAAATAGAGGGTGTATTTCTTAATACAAAGCATACATACAGGTTGTATATATTTTATAACGGAGTAGAAATAGGTGATTTTTGTATTTTATAAGAGAGTAACAGAAGGGTGTTTTTATTTTAAAGCAAAGTATATTTACAAGGTATATATTTTCTATACCAAAGAGAATATTGAGGGTGTATATATTTTATACCAGAGTATAAATTTAGGGTGTATATTAATTATAACATAGTAGCAGAAGAGTGTATTTGTTTTAAAGCATATTATATTTAGAAGGTGTCTATTTTTTATAACAGAGTACAAATTGAAGGTGTACTTTTTTATAACAGGGTAGAAATAGAGGGTGTTTGTTTTTTATAACAGAGTAGCAGAAGGGTGTTTATTTATTTTAGGGCAGAGTATATTTAGGGGGTGTATATATTTTATAACAGAGTACCAATTGAGGGTGTATGTTTTTTAAAACTGGGTAGAAATAGAGGGTTTATATTTTTTCAAACAGTAGCAGAAGAAAGCTTGTTTATTTTAAAGCAGAGTATATTTAGAGGGTGTATAGTTATTATAACAGTACTCATTGAGGGTGTATATTTTTTACAACAGAGTAGAATTAGTGTTTTTATGTTATCTATAACAGAGTAGCAGAAGATAGTGTATTTACTTTAAAGAAGAGTGTGTTTACAGGTTGTGTATTTTTTATAACAAATTAAAATTTGGGCGTGTATATATTTTATAGCAGAGTAGAATTAGAATTTTCATATTTTTTCTAACAGAGTAACAGAAGAGTGTTTCTTTATTTTAAAGCAGTGTATATTTAGACAGTGCATATTTTTTTATAACAGAGTGGAAATACAGGGTTTACGTTATTTATAACAGACTAGAAAAGTGTATTTATTTTAAAGCAGAGTATATTTAGAAGGTGCTTTTTTTATAACAGAGTAAAAATTGTGGGTGTACATATTTTATAACAGGGTAGAAATAGAGGTTTTATATTTTTTATGACAGAGTAGAAATAGAGGGAGTATATATTTTGTAACAGTAGAAATAGAGGGTGTATATTTTTTATAACAGAGTACAAACTTATTGTGTACATTTTTTATAACAGAGTTCAAGTAAAGGCTGTATATTTTCTATAACATAGTAGAAATAGGGGATTTATATTTTTCATAACGGAGTTGGAGGAGAGTGTTTATTTCATTTAAAGCTGAGTATATTTATAGGGTTTATATGTTTTATAACTGCATAGAAATAGAGGTTTTATAATTTTTATAACAGTAAGGGAAGAGTATTTATTTTAAAACAGTATATTTAGAGGGAGTATATTTTTTAGAGTAGAGTAGAAATAGAGGGTGTATATTTATTATTACAGAATAAAAATTGATTGTGTATATTTATTATATCAGAGTATAAATAGAGGGTTTCGATTTTTTATAACAGAGTAGACAAAGAGTGTTTATTTATTTTAAAGCAGAGTATATTTCGAGGTTGTATAGTTTTTATAACACACTAGAAATAGAGGCTGTATATTTTTTATATCAGAGTACAAATTGAGGGTGTATGTTTTTTATAACAGTAGAAATATAGTGTTTATATTTTTTATAACACAGAAGCAAAATAGTGTTTATTTTAAAGCAGAGTATATTTAGAGGGTGTATATTTTTTATAACAGAGTAGAAATAGAGGGTGTATTTCTTAATAAAAAGCAGACATACAGGTTGTATATATTTTATAACGGAGTAGAAATAGGGGATTTTTGTATTTTATAAGAGAGTAACAGAAGGGTGTTTTTATTTTAAACCAGAGTATATTTTAAAGGTATATATTTTCTGTACCAAAGAGAAAATTGATTGTGTATATATTTTATAACAGAGTATAAATTTAGGGTGTATGTTAATTATAACATAGTAGCAGAAGAGTGTTTATTTATTTTAAAGCATATTATATTTAGAAGGTGTCTATTTTTTATAACAGAGTACAAATTGAAGGTGCACTTTTTTTATAACAGGTTAGAAATAGAGGGTGTTTGTTTTTTATAACAGAGTAGCAGAAGAGTATTTATTTTAATGCAGAGTGTATTTAAATGGTGGATATTTTTATAACAGTGTACAAATAGAGGTTTAGGTTTTTTTATAACAGAGTAGCAGAATAGTATTTATTTTAAAGGAGAGTATATTTAGGGGCTGCATATTTTTTATAACAGAGTACAAATTGAGGGTGTATATTTTTTTATAACAGAGTAGAAATTGAAGGTGCATATTTTTTATAACACCATAGAAATAAGGGATTTATATTATTTATAACAGAGTAGCAGAAGGGTGATAATTTATTTTAAAGCAGAGTAAATTTAGAGGGTGTATATTTTTTGTAACAGAGTACAAATTGAGGGTGTGAAAATTTTATAACAGTGTAGTTATAGAGGGTGTGTATTTTTTATAACAGAGTAGCCAAAAAGGGTTTATTTATTTTAAAGTGGAGCATGTTTAGAGGGTGTATATTTTCCATAAACGAGTACAAATTCAGGGTGTATATTATTTATAACAGAGTAGAAATAGTGGGTGTATAATTTTTATAACAGTAAAATTTGAGATTGTATATTTTTTATAATAGAGTGGAAATAGAGGGTTTATGTTTTTTATAACAGAGTAGAAGAAGAGTGTTCATTTACTTTAAAGCAGAGTATATTTTGAGGGTGTATATTTTTCATAACAGTACAAATTGAGGGTGTATATGATTTATAACAGTAGAAATAGTGGGTGTATATTTGTATAACAGAGTAAAATTTGAGATTGTATATTTTTTGTAATAGAGTGGAAATAGAGG
>PVKV010035982.1:0-16095 GCA_004027835.1 Alouatta palliata
CCTGGGTTCAAGCAATTCTCCTGCCTCAGCCTCCCAAGTAGCTGAGACTACAGGCGCGCGCCACCACGCCCAGCTAATTTTTTTTTTTTTTGTAATTTTAGTAGAGACGGGGTTTCACCATGTTGACTAGGATGGTCTCGATCTCTTGACCTCATGATCCGCCCGCCTCGGCCTCCCAAAGTGCTGGGATTACAGGCATGAGCCACCGCGCCTGGCTCATTTTTCATTTTTTATTGCATCTGTTTGATTATTCTCTCTTTTCTTTTTTATTAATCTGGCTAGTGGTCTGTCTATTTTGTTGATCTTTTCAAAAAAAACCAGCTCCTGGATTTATTGATTTTTTGAAGGATTTTTTTGTGTCTCTATCTCCTTCATTTCTGCTCTGATCTTAGTTACTTTTTGTCTTCTGCTAGCTTTTGAGTTTTTTTGATCTTGCTCCTCTAGCTCTTTCAATTTTGATGATAAGGTGTTGATTTTAGATCTTTCCTCGTTTCTCATGTGGGCATTTATTGCTATAAATTTCCCTCTAGACACTGCTTTAAATGTGTCCTAGAGATTCTGGTATGTTGTATACTCATTCTCATTGGTTTTGAAGAACATCTTTATTTCTGCCTTCATTTCATTGTTTATCCAGTCGATATTCAGGAGCCAGTTGTTCAGTTTCCATGAAGTTGTGCAGTTCTGAGTTAGTTTCTTAATCCTGAGATCTAATTTGATTGCACTGTGGTCTGAGAGACTGTTTGTTACGATTTCTGTTTTTTTGCATTTGCTGAGGAGTGATTTACTTCCAATTATGTGGTCAGTTTTAGAATAGGTGCCATGTGGTGCTGAGAAGAATGTATATTCTGTGGCTGTGGGGTGGATGTCTGTCGGGTCTGCTCGTTCCAGTTCTGTGTTCAAGTCCTATATATCCTTGTTGATTTTCTGTCTCATTGATCTGTCTAATGTTGACAGTGGAGTGTTAAAGTCTCCCACTATTATTGTGTGGGAGTCTAAGTCTCTTTGTAGGTCATTAAAAACTTGCTTTATGTATCTGGGCACTCCTGTGTTGGGTGTATATATATTTGGGATAGTTAGCTCTTCTTGTTATATTGGTCCTTTCACCATTATATAGTGTCCTTCTTTGTCTCTTCTGATCTTGGTTGGTTTAAAGTCAATTTTATCAGAGACTAAAATTGCAACCCCTGCTTTTGTTTTTTGCTCTCCATCTGTTTGGTAGATCTTCTTCCATACCTTTATTTTGAGTCTATGTGTGTCTTTGTGTGTGAGATGGGTCTCCTGAATACAGTACACCAATGGGTTTTGACTTTTTACCCAGTTTGCCAGTCAATGTCTTTCGATTGGGGCATTTAGGCCATTTACATTTAACATTAATATTATTATGTGTGAATTTGATCCTGCCATTTTGTTGCTGGTTGTTTCTTTTGTCCGTTGGTCAACACAATTTCCTCATTGTGTCATTGGTCTTTACCATTTGGTTCGTTTTTGCAGTGGCTGGTACTGGTTGTTTTTTTCTGTGTTTATTACTTCCTTCAGGAGCTCTTGTAGGGCAGGTCTGGTGGTGATGAAATCTCTCAGTAATTGCTTGTCCATAAAGGATTTTATTTCTCCTTCACTTTTGAAGCTTAGTTTGGCTGGATGTGACATTCTGGGTTGAAAGTTCTTTTCTTTAAGGATGTTGAATATTGGTCCTCACTCTCTTCTGGCTTGTAGGGTTTCTGCTGAGAGATGCGCTGTGAGTCTGATAGGCTTCCCTTTGTGGATGATCTGAACTTTCTCTCTGGCTGCCCTTAGCATTTTTTTCCTTCATTTCAACCCTGGTGAATCTGATGATTATGTGCCTGGGGGTTGCTCTTCTTGAGGAGTATCTCTGTGGTGTTCTTTGTATTTACTGTATTTGAATGTTGGCCTGCTTTGCTAGGTTGGGGGACATTCTCCTGGATAATATTTTGATGAGTGTTTTCCAGCTTGGATTCATTTTCCTCGTCCTCCTCAGGTACACCCATCTAGCATAGATTAGGTCTTTTCACATAATCCCATATTTCTTGGAGGCTTTGTTCATTTCTTTTCACTCGTTTTTCTCTTTTCTTGCCCTCTCTTTTTATTTCATTGAGTTGATCTTCGATCTCTGACATCCTTTCTTCTGCTTGATCGATTCGGCTATTGAAACTTGTGTATGCTTCACGAAGTTCTTGTGCTGTGTTTTTCAGCTCCATCTAGTCGTTTATGTTCTTCTCTAGGCTGGTTATTCTAGTTAGCATTTCATCTAATCTTTTTTCAAGGTTCCTAGTTTCTTTGCATTGGGTTGAAACATGTTCTTTTAGCTCAGAGAAGTTTGTTATTACCCATCTTCTGAAGCCTGCTTCTGTCAGCTCATCAAAATCGTTTTCTGACCTATTTTGTTGCCATGCTGGTGAGTCATTGTGATCTCTCTGGGGAGGAGAGGCATTCTGGACTTTGATGTTTTCATCTTTTTTGCACTGGTTTCTTCCCATCTTCTAAGTGGACGTCCTTTCTGTTAAAGTTGCGGTTATTTCTCCTGTATGAGGCTTTTTATTTTTTAAATGCATGTGTCAGTGTGCCACTTGAGACAGTCTGTCCTTTGCCTGTAGAGGCACTGCTGGGCTGCCTTGGTCCCAGCCAGGCTGCTGTTTATTCTTCGCCTGGTTTCCGTACTTGTGGGGTCAGCCCTGCCTTCTCAATGGCGGGCTCTTTCCCTCACCGAGCCTGCTGCTCCTGGGTGGAGGATGTGTTAACTGAGAAACTCTCCGGGGAGAGGGACTCCGGTAGCTGGATCTTGTTGGGGAGGGGTCTGTCGGATCGTATCCCCCTCCCCACTTTCAACTCTCCCATCTGTGGGACCGGCAGTTCCTTTTTGCAAGCTTTCTTGGTATTAGTCCAAATCTCTGCCCTGGTGTGCGCTAACAAGGCACCGATCTGGGTGGGGCTGCCGACCCAGGCTGTTGCCCGGGGCTGTGACTCCGGGTGGTTCTCAGCAAGGCAGCATTTCCCTGGTCTGTGTGCTGCCGATGTCTCGGAGTGAATTGCTGTATCTGATTCAGAGAATCAAGGAGGTGATTCCCCCTCCACCATCCTCCATGCCTGATACACTTTCCAGATGGGGCAGTGCCCCCACCTTACCTCAGCTGGACGCCTTTGGGCTGCTTTCACTGCCTTTTTTGGGGGTTAATCCTGCTGTTCAACTATTCCCTTTAAAACAGAACCAGTACCTTGTTCGGAGACGCGGATATCACTCTGGTTCTGTCTCACTCCGTGGTAGCTGCACTCCCGAGAAGCTTCCTTTCGGCTATCTTCCCCACTTCCATGTATGTATGCTTTCACAGTTATCCACAGGCCACTGGGAGTGGGGTACAGGGCCAGAAAAGACCAAAAGCATTGATATGATCAGAGTCTCCAAAGATCATAGTTAGAAACTCCTGGTGCTAATTCAGTCAGAATAACCTAGACTTTTGGAAGTATCTCCAAGTCCATCTATTTTATTCTGAAGCCGATAGGCTTTAGATATGTGTTTCATCTGAATCTCATGTTGAAATGCAATCCCCAGTATTGGAGATAGGGGGCTGGATAAGAGGTGATTGGATCACGAGGGTGGATTTCTCATGAATGATTTAGCACCATGCCATTGGTGCTGTCCTTTCAATAGTGAGCAAGTTCTTGTGGGATCTAGTTGTTGTTGAGTGTGTAGCACTTTCCTCTGACTCTCTCTTTTGCTTCTGCTCCTGCCATGTGAGATGCCCGTTCCCTCGTCACCTTCTGTCATGATTAGAAGCTTCCCAAGGCCTCCCCAAAAGCCAATACTGCCACTATGCTTCCTATACAGCCTGTAGAACCCTTAGCCAATTAAAATTCTTATAAATTACCCAGTCTCGGGTATTTTTTTCTTTCTTTTTTTTTTTTGAGACAGAGTCTCGCTCTGTTGCCCAGGCTGGAGTGCAATGGCACAATCTTGGCTCACTGCAACTTCCGCCTCCCAGGTTCAAGTGATTCTCCTGCCTCAGCCTCCCGAGTAGCTGGGATTACAGGTGCCTGCTACCACATCAGGCTAATTTTTTGTATTTTTAGTAGAGATGGGGTTTCACCATGTTGGCCAGGCTGGTCTCAAACTCCTGACCTTGTGATCTACCTGCCTTGGCCTCCCAAAGTGCTGGGATTACAGGCATGAGCCACCATGCCCAGCCCAGGTATTTCTTTATAGCAATGCAAGAACAATGTAATACAAATGCCTTTGGTATAGAAGATAAGTTTCTATTGAAGAGACTTTCCCTCATTAGCAGGAAAAGAATTTAGACAGTTTTAACTTGATCATGTTAGGAGACGTAATTTTTACATGTTAATATCTAGAAAATGTAGGTTATAAGAGCTACTTGTTAGATATTGAAATTGGAAAATATTAAATGAATTCATATTATCAATGTAATGTCACACTCTTGAACTTTACTCAAAAAGAATCTGAATTCTAGAAATGCTTTTTTTTATTAGAGCAGTAACTCTGTACTTGTTGTTTTACAATATCATATCAGATGTTTGTCATTTTTTGGCTTTCCAATTTGAACCCTCAACCTATATTTGGAAACTGCTTTATATCTGAGTCTTGGTAGCAGGCTGAACCTGAGAATGTTTCCCAACAGAAGAGGACTTCTTGCCACCTATACTTCGTGTGTGTGTGTGTGTGTGTGTGTGTGTGCGTGTGTGTGTGTGTGTGTGTGTGTGTGTGTGTGTCCTCTCAAGTAGCTGGGACTACAGGTGCATGCAACCACGCCAGGCTAATTTTTTGTAGTTTTAGTAGAGACAGGATTTCACCATGTTAGCCAGAAGGTCTTTAGTTGATCCACCCACCTCGGCCTCCCAAAGTGCATGTGTGTTTTAAATGAAAATGAAGCATTTTATTGGTTTGCAGCCATTACGAAAAGAATTATTCATCAAAAAGTCCCTTTCCAGATTTTTATATTGATCAAATAAAGTCACTGAAGATACATTTTATTAGTTGGCTAAACTCTGGAGTATATGCAGTTAGAAGATGATCCTTCAACTTTCCTTTACTAGTAAGCTAAAAAATATTTAGAATAATGATTCTCCCTGCCTACATATTGGAATCACTTGGAGAGTTATAAAAAATGCTGATGTCTAAGCACTATCCTAGAACAAATTAAATCAGTATCTCTGTGGTTGGGATCTAGGAGCTGGAATTATTCCAAAGTTTCTGTAGGAATTTTAATGCACAATTGGATTTGTGAATAATTGATTTAGAGCAGAGCAGGGATTGGCAAACTTTTTGTAAAGGCCAGACAGTAAATATTTTAGGCTTTGCAGGCATTATGTTCTATGTTGCAACTACTCAACTCTGCCATCGTAGTGCAAAAACAGCCACAGACAATATATAAATAAGTGGGAGTGGCTGTGTTTTAGTAAAACTGTTTACAGAACTGTCTACAGGACAGAACTGGCCTACAAGCCTTGGCTTGTCAACCCTTGGCTTAGAGGACTAGAGAGAAGGACAAGAGGATTTCTTTAAAGAAAGAGAAGCATTTAGCAATGCTGCAGTAGAAACTTCTGTCTTTTTTTTTTTTTTAGCATCCTAAAGATGTTGTTGGTTCACACCCAGAATGATTTGAAATAAATATAACCTAAATAAGAGCAGAAATTACCCTTGTCAGAACTTAACCATATGAAAAAAAGCTCAATGTCACTGATCACTACAGAAAGACAAATCAAAATCACAATGAGATACCATCTCTCGCCAGTCAGAATGGTGGTTATTAAAAAGTCAAGAAACAACAGATGCTGGTGAGGCTGTGGATAAATAGAAACAGTTTTACAATGTTGGTGGGAATGCAAATTACTGTAACCGTTGTGGAAGATAGTGTGATTCCTCAAGGATAGAACCAGAAATACCATTTGACCCAGCAACCTTGTTGCTGGTTATATACTCAAAGGAATATAAATCATTCTATTATAAGGACACATGCACATGTATGTTTATTGCAGCACTATTCACAATAGCAAAGACATGGAATCAACCTAAATACCCATCAGTGATAGACTGGATAAAGAAAATGTGGTACATATATACCATGGAATACTATGCAACTATGAAAAGGAATGAGATCATGTCCTTTGTAGGGACATGGATGGAGCTGGAAGTCATTATCCTCAGCAAACCAACACAGGAAGAGAAAAACAAACACTGCATGTTCTTACTCGTAAGTGGGAGCTGAACAATAAGAACACATGGACATAGGAGAGGAACAACACACAGTGGGGCCTGTTGTGGGGAGTCAGGGGAGGGAGAACATCAGGATAAACAGCTAATGTATGTGGGGCTTAACACCTAGGAGATGGGTTGATCTGTGCAGCAAACCACTATGCCACATGTTTACCTATGTAACAAACTTGCACATTCTGTGCATGTACGGTACTTCAAAAAAATTACCAAAGGAATTAATCCTGTCCCCTTGCCCTTGAAAATTTACATAAAATCTAAGCATGTCAACTCATGGCCCATATCCCAAGGACTTGGGAAATACAGTTTTTACCCTATGGTTTCACTTATATTCTCAAGATTACTTCTTGTTCCAAAATTGACTGCATCACTTTTCCTATGGCTGATCTCTTCTTTCTCTTCCATGACAACCTTGCTTTCTCCCCTTAATATGTGCATAGCAGGCTCTCCTGAAGTTTCAGGCAAAGAAAGATATTTATCTTACAGCAATACAAACAATTTAAGTTTGATGATTAATATCTCTCTTCTAAAAAGCCTATTGGCCACCTAAGGAGTTTCCCCAAATACTGTTTGACATTAAATTATTATAATCAAACTATCTCTCACATTAAAATGATAATTTTTATTCTATGGCATGTGGAAGAATATAGTGCTCTATTTTGACAACATATGTCCAAATTGGGGTACTATTTCAGTTTTAACAGTAACTGTTTAGATTCATAAACATTCATGAACCATCAGCCTGAGAGAACAGCATTATCATAGACATTCGCAAACACATAGTCCAAACAAACAGAAAGTAGCTCACAAGATATATGTATATATATATATATATATATACACACACATATATATTTTAAATCAAATTATATAGTGTATACATCTTATACAAGTTATATTTAAATAAAATAGAATATTCTATATTCTATACAGAATAATATACTATGATAGCATATATGTACATGTTATTAAAATAGTATACATTACACTATATATATTATGTACACTATGTGCATTATAGTATATATAGCATATCACATGATTTCATTTGAATATAATATTTTTTTTGAGACAGACTCTCACTGTGTCACCCAGGCTGGAGTGTGTGGTGCCATCTCAGTTCACTGCAACTTCTGCCTCCTGGGGTCAAGTGATTCTTGTGCCTCAGCCTCCCAGGTAGCTGGGATTACAGGTATGCACCACCATACCCAGCTAATTTTTGTATTTTCAGTAAAGACAGGGTTTTTCCATGATGGCTACGTTGGTCTTGAACTCCCGGCCTCAAGTGACCCACCCGCCTAGGCCTCCCAAAGTGCTTGGATTACAGGTGTGAGCCACGACACCCAGTCTGAATATAATTTGTTTAATGAAAATAAATTGTTAACTAGGTGATAAGGCATCAGGGAATTACTATCCTTACTTTAACTTTTTCTGAAAATACCTGTAACAAAAGCTGAAATTTCAAGAGCTCTTAGCATACAAAAAATGGGTCAGAACCTTGCAAATGGTATTAAAAGGTAGAGCATAACCTTAGTAAAGCTAAAGATGGACATGTGGGAACAATGGAATATAAGGGTAGCAAGAAATTTAGCCTGAGAGAAATGGTGATGTTGAAAGAGGGAGTAGCATGGTGAGAATTAAAAGTGGAATTCAGCAGATAGTGCCAGGCTGTATGTACACAGTGAATTTCGTGATTTGCATTAATGAATAAGTCTGAAACTTAGAATTTATAATAGAATCTGTATTTCAAAGCTCGAAGGGACTTTGGAAGAAAAAAGCACATTTACCAAGGACTAACCATGCACTAAGCATAACATTTTTGTACAGGTATTTTCAGGGAGGTAATACCTTTGAAGCCAGTGAATATAGATGCAAATCTTGGCCCTGCCACCCTTTTGCTTTTTGACCCTGGAGAAATTAATTAACCCATTTAGTTCTTTGGTTCCTTCCTTCCTTTCTCCCTTTCCTTTTCATTTTCTTGGAACTTAATGGAACATACTGGGCTCACTTTCTTGGAGTTTCTTTTCCTGTCTTCTTTCTTATCTTCTTCTCCCTCTCTTCCTCTCTTCCTTTCCCTCTGTCCCCCTACTCCAGTTTCTTCATGTATATATGGGAGAGAAAGTCTTCATTTGCAAGAATTTTGTGTGAATAAAATTGAAACGGTTCTCTGAAGTGTATGGATCATTGTAGCTACTCAGTGGATGTTAATTTTCTGCTATCCCTTTAGTAGTTTAGAACACTGAGGCTTAGAGGTTAGGTGTCATCTTTGATGAAGAGATTTGGCCAAATTTTGGGTGTTTTTTTCCCCCCGGTCTGATACCCGCCTCCTCCACCTTAATTACACTTTGTCACCATTCAAGTTTGAATGATGTCTACTAGGTAACCTGGACACATCTGGTGATGCCACATCACTAGGCAGTTTCTAAAAAGGCAACAATTACTTTCTGTTTTCTACAAATGCGTAAAAATAGCCATGTCATGGAGACAGCAAGACAGATGACCAATCAACTGTCCCTGAAGGTACATAATGTAATCCAGTGGTTGAATTAGATAGAAAAGAACTGTAAGATATTGTACAGTAAGAAAGGGCAGGCACCTAGATGATCTGAGTGGAATAGCAAAAGTATTTATTAATAAAAAAATGTTTCTTGATGGGCCACTGGGATGGTGGAGCTAAGCTTTTGGGATATTGTGGATATAATATGAAAGCTATTTTTTCAACTTTGAGATATTTCATCTGTCATTTTCTGGCATAATTAGACATTAAGAAGACATTAAACATTGAGCTCACTGATTGAGATTCACACAGAATAGAAGCTTCACAGAGTCTTTTTTCTTGGGAGAGGTCAAGCTTACCTAAGCACTCTGAGACCCAAGGGTGGTATTATTCATCCTGGACAGATGCAAAAGGGCACTGGCTTAAACTCCTTCTCTTTCTCCATTTGTTTTTTATAGCAAAATATACAAGGATGGCCATGCCTGTGTATTGTACAAGTCAAGAGCCATGTGACTTGTGGTTTTATGAATTTAACTGGTAGCTCTTTCCAATGTGTAATATACACCCTGCTTCTAAGAATATACCCTAGGGGCAGATATGTAGATTCATTGATGGCAGACATGAGACATAGTACCTTTTACTGGGGCTGTGGTCCCAGTGGTCAGACAAGAAACAGACATGCTGAGTGGTGTGCTCTCGGACAGTAAATGGAAGGATTGATGTCACTTGATAGTCCATATTTCACAATAAGGCACTAAGTCTAGCTCTCTATTTCTTCAGAACTGAATCATGTTCACCAGCCTAAAAAAGGAAAACTAAAAGCAGAACATGAAGAATATGTTCCATTATAAGCTCAGGAGGGAGGTGAAAAGTTTAAGCAAATGAAAAACAGAATCATTGTCAACGGCTGGATATTGTGATTCACATACGAATGCACCAAGTCATTAACCAACTGCCAATTGTCCTTTGGGGGCAAGAGAAAACATTACAAGATATAAGATGGATATTTAGCTACTTTTCCTTAGCATGATAAAATGCAGGCTTTCGATCTTTTCCAACTCTCATGTGCTGTGGAGAAAGGGTTTTAGTAGAGAGTGAAAGAACAGATCACTGCCACAGAGACACAAAGCCAGTATAATCAGAGGAGGGAAAAGACCGTATTACTTAGAATAAACAAGAATGAGAGAGCAATTTAATTGGTTCCTGATGTTCCACATAACAAAGGCCAGAGTTCTTAAAACCCAGTGGCTTACTTTTATTTGTGAATATATTTGAGTTTTTAAAAGTTGGGTTTTCTGGCCGGCACAGTTGCTCATGCCTGTAATCCCAGCACTTTGGGAGGCCAAGACGGGTAGATCACGAAGTTAGGAGTTTGAGACCAGCCTGAACAACCTGGTGAAACCGCATCTCTACTACAAATACAAAAATTAGCTGCGTGTGGTGGCACATGCCTGTAATCCCAGCTACTCTGGAGGCTGAGGCAGGAGAATTGCTTGAACCTGAAAGGTGGAGGTTGCAATGAGCTGAGATCGTGCCATTGCACTCCAGCCTGGGTAACAGAGTGAGACTCTGTCTCAAAAAAAGAGAAAAAGAAAAAAAAACCCCCAAAACAAAAAACAATTTTCCATCTGGGTTGGTGGAATTCCAGTCAAGGAACTTCAATCCTGGCTGCTTTGATCTTTTGCTCACCTTTCAAAACCATAGAAAGGTCTTCTCTTTTCCTTCATGTAAAAGTACTTCCAGCCAATATTTAATATGAAAGGGATGTTTATCAGATTTGGGATGGGCATATTGAAGCTATTCAGAAGTTGGAGCTTTCTTTCCCTGTCTCTTTTTCTCGTATACACACTTCTCTTTTTCCTACCAGTCTCAGTGCCTTAACTATATTTCCTGTTGTGTATTTGTACAGCTGAGAGTGGAATAGGTAGAAATTAATAAAGTTCTTTTATAAATGAGAAGAATAATAATTGAGTGAGAAGAATAATAATTAAAGGGGAATTGCTGCATAGGAGAGAAATGTGCATTAATTCAATTGCAAAACCTCTGACTGACAGTGAGCTGTGATTCTTTCAGAGAGCTGACAATTTCAGTACTGTGTGTTTGTCAGATGTTGATCTGAAGTCCAGACTTAGAGGTGGTATTTAGAAGATAATTCTCAGTGGGTGCAGTTATTACATTTTTTAAAATTTTCTATCTCTAGGAAAGCTATCTGTCTATAAATTATTTAAATTCAGTAAATCAAATAGGTTTCTTTGTGAACTTTTGCAAATAAAAATGGAATTCATTATTTTAAAAACCACTTGAGAATGATAAAATAGGTTTTCTTTTTTCATGTGAAGGAAATATCTAGTTCCTGGATCATGAAGCCTAATGACCTAAGACAACTCTAAAGTAACTAACATTTTTCAATCTACTTTCCACATAATGTTTTTTATAAGCTGTGATACTCATCAGTTAGCTTACATATATTTAACATGTTTCTGATACTTGCAGTGTTTGTGTTTATCTCAACCTTTAAAATAAAACATTCAGTGAGAGATGTGTTTCTATTTTAAGAAAAATTAATTTTTGATCAACCTTAATTTATAAAATAAGACACAATAGGATAGATATTTTCATGTCAAAAAGAATTAATTACTTGACCAAAAAAATTACTACATGATTACTTTAAATTATAGACTCTGGCAATACTATGTAGGTATACTTTTACTAACCATAATTTCATCAACATGCAACTTTTCAGTAAAGATTGCAATAAAGGACCACAACCTTCTAATTAGTTATGTTTTAACTGTTTTTAATAAAACAACCACAGCCTTTGCCTGTATTACACTTCTGCAGCCAACAGTTTTTGAAAAGATTTTTTTTCATATTCTTCTAACACAGAACTCTAGTATCACACGGAATATTTAAGCCTTTTTTCATGAGGTCTATAGGATGGAAGCTTCCTTGAAAGATAATGAGTTAGTAGAATTATGGTGAAGGATAAAGGTGCCAGGACAATGTCAGCTTTTAAATATTTATTTATTATACATTCCAGATGATAGAAAAGAAATGCTGGAGCAAGAAGTCAGCTGTTTTAATGTTTCTCTCTGAATCAAAGAGGGGAGGGGACTTTATGGATCCCAGCTGTGCTTACTTTCGGGTTTCCTGGCTCGTTACCATTCTGTATTCTGCAGTCTACGTGTCTAAAGCTCAAGGGAGTTTTTGATCCAGCAACTCTTGCACAAGTTTGTTTTCTTTTTTAAAATAAAGAATATCAGATACTTGTAATGCTTAGCATACTGCCATGATGCACTTAAATGCCAGGCCAAGGCAGGGCAGGGGTGGTGGTGCAGAGATGTGGGGGAGACTGGGTAAGGAGAAGATGGGGAGAGGCTGAGAAAAGAGAGATGAAGAAAGAGGGGAAAAGAGGAAGAAAGACTCCCAGAAAGTGAGCCCAGTGTGTTCCATTAGGTTCCAAGGAAGGAAAAAGGGAAGGGAGAAAAGAAGGAAGCAACCAAACAACTAAGAATTGAGAGGACTAAAGGACCTTATGTATTATTTTTTAAATCTCTTTTCTAGGTCAGTAGTTCTTAAAAAAAACTTTTTTTCTGAAATAGTCTTGCTCTGTTGCTCAGGCTGGAGTGCAGTGGAGTGATCTCGGCTCACTGCAGACTTCACCTCCCAGGCTCAAGCAATCCTCCCACCTTAGCCTCTCTAGCAGCTGGGACTACAGATGCGTACCACCATGTCTGGCTAATTTTTTTTTTTTTTAATTTCTTGTAGAGACAGGGTTTCACCATAATGGCCAGGCTTGGAGGTCAGTAGTTCTTGAGTGTTAGGGTGCATCATAGTCATCTGGAAAGCTTATGAGATGCAGTCTCCCAGGACCTGCCCAGAGTTTCTGACTTGTTGGGATGGGTCTGAGGTCTGGGAATTTGCATTTGAACAAGGAAATAATTAATAGTAATACTGGTGTTGAAAAGCAGTTCATCCAGGTATTGGGGCCTTGGAGAGGCTGCTTAAAGATGGGCTATATGTAACTGGATGAGGTTGCATACACAGAAAGAATGAACATTTCAGATGGAACTAAAGGATATGGGGAGAGAAGTGACTAATGAGCAAAACAAGAGTAACACTAATGATATGTGGGAGAAGGGGGGTTGAAAGAGGAAGTGAGTAGCTATGAGACCCATTTTAGTTTATAACATCCAGATTTGCCTACTGAAATCAAATAGAAGATGACCATGTTGCTGTTAAGGCATTCATTAAATTAGACAGAACTTATGGCTAGATTTCTTGATCACCTGTTCCAACATTTCTCTTTGAGATACTTATTGCACAACAGAGAAATTACAAGAAAGTACCATCAGAAATAAATGACTGAAATAATTGTCCTTATTCCCAGAGAGGAAGATGGCATTTCAAAGTAGCTGAAGCAAACCTGCCCTAGAAGAGATGGGATAAAAAAATTCACGAAAGGAAGAATGAAAGCCTGTTATTCTCTGCCTCAGAAAAGAAAACTTCAAAGTTCAAGTGCCTGTTTTAAGGGTTTAGAGTTCAAAATGGTACCTGGTTAACCACTAATAATTACAAAATTTTATGTATGAAAAACTTGGAGGCAGCAATAGGGTTGGAAGGAAGCCTAAAGTTGGATTTACATAGCACTTTACCTAAGTTTGAGAAAGTCAGCTGTTCATCTCAAATAATAAGGGGTGACGGAGATTACTGGTATTGGAGTAGGGGTGGCTAAACCTATCCTAGTCTCTCTTTTTTTTTTTTTTGGTGTGCCAACAATAAGGATACTATTCCCTGAAGCAAATTCACACGTCTCACTAAAATGTCCATAAAACTACAGAAAAAATATGAAAACATGAGTTTTCAAAAAGACTGACAAACTATTGTCTGAATTCTGGAGGGAACTCTCCTGACTATCAAGACCTCAGAATAACCTATACACACCCCACCACTGCTGCCTCTGTTTCAAAAGCATTCACTTACACTGGTATGCCAATCTCCTCAGTGTCCCTGCGTCCTCCACAGGAAGGCATGTGGTAATGTCAGGTGCCCCTGTATGGCTCACATAAACATGAGAAGCCACCTATCCAGCCATTCTCTTGGCCAGTGCTGTGTTATAGCTCTCATGCATTGTTGGACAACACATTACACAAGTGTAGATAGGGATTTCCTTGGTCTCAAGAAAGCAGTCCATGAGCTCCAGAGTTCTGTTTCCCTGACACCTTTTCTAGATGTTTTCCTCTACTCTAAGAGAAAAAAAGTGAGGACACTTCTATCTGATTTCAACCTCTCCTTTCTCTCAAAACTCTGCTAGAAAAACAAAGGATGAACTTTCACTCTTTTCTGTGTGGCAGGGGCTTTGTTGAGTGCTGTCTACTTTATACCTGAAATGAAACTCTATGATCAAGCTAGTGATTACGTAAGTGAGAACTCAGATAATTTAGGAAATCTCCTTCCCTCTCTTCAAAGCCATTTGACGGAAGCTGAACACTGACTGCTTTCTTTCTCTTGCTCTCCTGCTATTAACAGTCCTAGTCATCCTTATCACCCAAATTAGATGGTTGCTCAAAAAAGAAAAACCACGTTTAAATATTTCAACAAATATTTTTGTATTACATAAATATTTTCTTCAGCTTATCGTTTAAAAAATTCCTTGTTTTTATTTGCAGGCATTTTAAATTGTTGTTTAATTTAAATCTATCAGTCTTTTTCTTTATACTTTCTTCCAGTGGTGTCATGCCAAACCATCCCCAAGCCAAAAGATTTTTTAAAAAAATCAATCAAATATTTTTCTAATACCTTTGTATATAATGTAGATATTTACTTCATGAATAACCACTGCAGTACCCTCTATCTTAGTAAATGATATTTCCTTTCTTCCCCTTGTTCAGGGCAAAACTTTGGCATTGTCTTTACTCTGTCTTCCTCTTATGTTAACATATTCAATTCCTAAGCAAACCCTCTTAGCTTTTCCATTGAAATATATTCAGAATCCAACCAGCTCTTGTCTGGTCAATTGCAGTAGCCTCCTAAATGGTCTCCTTTTCCCTGTTCCCTGGTAGTCTCTTCTTAACATGGCAGGCAGATTGTTCTTTTAACACATGTCATTTTTCTGCCTAAAACCAACAGTTTACCATCTCATTCAGAGGAAAATCCAAAGTCCTCCCCAAGGGCTGCAAGGCCCTCTGTGGTCTCTACTACAGCACGCATACCAACTACCACCACACCCAAACTTCTCTGACTTTCTCTCCTGGCCTTCTTGCCCTTATTCCTTTCTCTCCAGCTATGACCTAGACCTCATTGCTGTTCACTGAATAAAGGAAGCAACTGCCATCTCAGGACTATTGTGCTTGCCTTCCCTTCTACCTGGAATGCGCACTCCTGTCCCTTCCTCACCTCCTTATCTGCTTTCAAAGGCCATCATTACAAAAGCTCATTCCTGATCACTTTATCTAAAATAAGCACTCACAACACGTGTTGCTACCTGACATATTACTTGTTAGTCAATTTTCTGTCTCCTCTCATTAAAACAGAAGCTTGAGGGAGAGCTGTGTTTGGTGCACTGTCGTATCCCCAAGGTCTAAAAGGGGATTCTACTACCTTTATTAAGATGTATTTTTTAAAAATATTTTGACCACATTTTGGGATGATTTATGAATAAAATAACAAATCATTTTTAAACACCTAAAATTAATTTTATGTACAAGAAAAAAACAACCCCATTCAAAAGTGGGCAAAGGATGTGAACCGACACTTTTCAAAAGAGGACATACATGAAGCTAATAAACATATGAAAAAATGCTCATTGTCACTGGTCATTAGAGAAATGCAAATCAAAACCACACTGAGATATCATCTCATGCCAGTTAGAATGGCGATCATTAAAAAAATCAGGAGACAAAAGATGCTGGAGAGGATGTGGAGAAATAGAAACACTCTTACACAGTTGGTGAGAGTGTAAATTAGTTCAACCATTGTGGAAGACAGTGTGGTGAATTCTCAAGGATCTAGAAATAGAAATTCCATTTGACCCAGCAATCCCACTATTGGGTATATATCCAAAGAACTATAAATCATTCTACTATAAAGACACATGCACATGTATGTTCATTGCAGCCCTGTGTACAATAGCAAAGACCTGGAACCAACCCAAATGCCCATCAGTGATAGACTGGAAAAAGAAAATGTGGCACATATACACCATGGAATACTATGCAGCCATAAAAAATGATGAGTTCGTGTCCTTTGTAGGGACTTGGATGAATCTGGAAACCATCATTCTCAGCAAACTGACCCAAGAACAAAAAACCAAGCACCGTATGTTCTCACTCATAGGTGGGTGTTGAACAACGAGAAC